>JAAXLI020001646.1:0-22793 GCA_014621495.2 Entosphenus tridentatus
TAACCTCAGGACATTAAAATATAACTCAGAATAAAACACCAATCCCTGGAGACAAACGCATAACTAAACTTGGCAAAGCCCTCAAAATAATGATGTAACGAGGATCATTACGAATATTCATTAAACATAGACCGAATAATAACCACGATATACTAAGACCGAGGGAACTCATAAGAAATATCAAGAATAAATGTAACACAGGACCACATAAATGTATTGCATAAATCTCCTCGACCACCTTTGTCTTCCAGCGGTTTGGCACAAAACACACGCGTGCCATGAAATACGTATGGCGGGGTCTGGCCTCGGGATGACCCACGCAGGGGGAGCAAGGAGGGAGTCAAAGGGTCGCGAGGGGGGGGTCTGTGCCTGACATTCCGAGGGCGTCTGTTATTTTTGTTTGTTTTCCTCTCGCAAGAGACGCGGAGAGAGGAGAGGGTGTTCACGTTTTTGAGTTAAGCACAAACGCACAGAAGTCTGTGAGCAGTCGGGTTCGAGTCGCGCTCAGTCTCGTGACTCGGCTTGCGACGCAGCGTTGCGGCGGGGCTCGCAAGGGGAGCTGGGGCGCATCGTGCCTCGAGGAGAGATGGAACGAGGAGGGGTCGTTGGAGTCGCAGAAGTCTGATACCGATGGCCGGTGTCACTTCTCGCAGAACGAAGTGGCAAGGTGTGGTTAAGTGCGAGTGAAGCTGGCAGCTGCACGAACAAAGGAAAGCATGGAGAAGAGAGAGTGACGAGTGACAACAAGCAATCATCCTGTAGAAACGGGCGGAAATCGCAAAGCGTCGACCAAGCGAGCATCGCAAAGGACGAGCAGCAGCGGATGAGCAACAAGAGCCATCGTTCATCGCCAGAGCGCTCCAAGCCTGTGAGCGCGCATAGCCGCGTCGTTCAGAGCCTGAGCCAACACAGCCTGAAGTAAGGGCGGGTGTCCGTGTGAAGTTGGCAGCGATCAAGGAGAGAGAGAGCACACGAGCGGCACGACCCGGGCGTCACCGAGCATCGTGCCGACTCGTCATCCAGCAGCGGATGAGCTGTGCGCTATCCGACGACGGTATCATCGCGCACCGCCGAAGGCGAGCATCGTGCCGACTCAACAATCATCCAGCAGTGGAGAAGCCTGGAGCTGCCACCAAAGAGAGAGAGCGCCATCGAATGCGCCGTGTGTTTGATACACACACACCGACCAACACCCAGTGAGAACAGACAAGACGTCCAGCAGCGACGACGGAATCATCGCGCACGACGTCGGCGAGTGTCGTGCCAACTCGTCATCCAGCAGCGGAAAGAGAGAGTGCACGAGCAGCACGACCCGGGCGTCACCGAGCGTCGTGCCGACTCGTCATCCAGCGGTAGAGGAGCTGCGCGCTATCCGACGACGGAATCATCGGGGCGCCACGACGGCGAGCGTCGTGCCGACGCCGCTCAATCTAGCAGTGGAGAGAGAAAGGACGGGCTCGCTGCGGCCACGCCCAAGCGAGAAGGAATCTCTGGCCGCTGGTTGTATCTCCCCTCCCCCACCCCACAAGCTCCGACACAGCGCCCTGCCTCTACTTAAAATATTAATTATCAAGGGAACAATACAACGCACAAACAACACGCACACGAATAAGACTTTCAAAAAGTTATCTTTGTGTTTCAAAAAGGGTTGCCATTTCAAGGTGGTGCGTTCAATATCAACTGATCGTGCAAAGCAGTTGCTGCCGTCGAGTAACATGAATAAGAAATGTTTTAGTCATTTATTTTCGTTAATTGCATAATCTTGCCGATGAATTTATTGACGTATACTTTTGCCTTTGCATATTAGATTGTCATATGTTTGTTTAGAATTAAAATTGCTTAACACCAAGTGTTCGAGTGCTTCTTTCCCAGTCCATGCAAAACTGTCTTATTCATAAGAACTGTAACCTGCGATGAGATATGAATTTGGAGACCTAACATAACATAAACACACTAAGATAATCAATAAATGTTTAATCAAAGATAATCGTTTTATCCCGATTGATACAACCCTGGATAACTAAGTTAAGCCTAGTTATCATAACTGTGCACATTAACATAATAGCAAGCATTCGCATAAATTAATACGATTATCTCCGTGATTATCATAATTTATGCATATAATTACAACCATTAACATAATTTATGCGATTTACGCATTTATTAATTTTTTTTTACCAAAATATCATAATTCCGCACCAATATACAACATAATGGGGTGGCGTCGTCCGGGATCTCTCGCAGACAGTGTTTTGCATGGATGAAGGAATGAATCACTTAGTGTTAACCAGAGTATTGTGATCCAACATTGCTTTGTGATTGTAAACGGGCGTAAAACAAAAAAAAACGCACTCTGAGGTTAAACTCCAGATTAGCAGGTTGGAACAAATACAGTGGGATTAAGATTACATCATATTGAACCGATTGCATCCTGTGATAAACTGTGTTAGGGATACGCACTCTGAATTGAAAAATAACAGAATAGCTCGAGTCAAACTGACTACACTCTGTGATAATTGTTATATATGCACTCTGAAAGGGAATGTCGGAGTAACTCCTGCCACACTTGAGATGCTAGGATTAGGAGGATTTTTTTAATGGATTGCGGAATACTGGGAACTCGTATTAAAACGTACAGGCAGTTCTTCTACAGAACAGACAGGGCAGAGAGACATATGGAAAGGGAGCTGTATCGATGACACTAACACACATCGAGGGAAACTAATTGACTGGATAAAATGTAACGAAGGCGAACACGATGCAAAAACTGCAGGAAAAGCAGGACAGGACTCATGCCTTCCGACACAGGCATACAGACAGGGATTGTGGAATGAGGAAAAATTCGGAAAGGAAACGGGAGAGAAATCGTCTCTAATAAACGAGGAAAAATGTCCTCACACCCTCGTAAGGGAGGAGAAATCAGTGCTCGCGACACCTGCGAAACTCACAGACGTTGATCCACAGAATAAATATGAAAGTAGCAGTAAATCACACTCTTGGGTACGTGGACATAATCCCGGGACAGATTGCACAAAAATGATGGGTATCGATCAAAATATCCTTGACAAAGAAAATCCCTCACAAGTCGAGAGAAGGGATGGAGAGATACAGATGCAAATAAAAACATGTGGGACTGACAACCTCGCAGCTATAGGGAGGCAAAATGTTAAAATAAAGTCGCCAGGATGTGTTCCATTAAGGGCAGAGGCAAAAACTGCAGGAAAATGGCAACACGAGCGACACAGCCCAGACAGCTCACACAAAAAATGCACGCCGCTAAAACACGCTCGACACAGCACAGATCAAAGTGACAGCTTGTCTGATGATTATTCGTCTGACGATGAGTCTGACGACGACAAACTTTCGGAATACTCTTTCAACAGTAAAACCCTTAAATTGATGGACAAAGCTCTCGTCAGAATTCCCGATTTTGACCCATGCAATAAGAACAGGGACATACACACACACATCGCAACAGTAGAAGAGGAGGCAATGATTAGAGGTCTAAGGAGACGGGATGAGAAAGCGAGTCTGTTGAAAAGGAGTTTACATGGAGAATCTATACCATGGGTAAAGTCGCTACCATACAAGATTAGGAATGATTTCAAACAACTGAGCCTGGCAGTGATTCGTAAGTTTGGAGAATTTTCAACACTCACTGAGGGGTTTTATGCTGTAAAATCGATGACCCAGGGCATGGATCAGGATCCGCGAGATTACCTCCTCCGATTTAAAAGAGCGTATTACGCAGGTGATGTGAATCGGTACCACGAAGGGGACCATATGTTCAAAATTATGTTTTTTGAATCCTTGAGCCCAGAGATTACAGAAAGTGTGAGAATGGTTTTGAACCCAGAAACAGCCTGCTTACACCGCATAGAGAGCAAGGCGTACATGGCATGGTTATACAAAGCTAAGAATCATAATTCGGATTCAGAACACAGGGAGAGGGATAATGAACCTAGCCTCTCAGAGAGAAATAAAAATCACCGAGCAGTCCCACAATGCAGAGAGGAGCGAACACGCACGCACATACGGCAAAATAACCCAGAGAGAGGTTGGCACACAAATGAGAGTGACACAAATTAGAGGAGCACGGGGCCAAAAATGTACGAGAATCGCAGGAGGTGGAGGTTAAGAGCAGAACCATATCAGCACCCCATGCCACGACACACGCAAGGTCAAAATTACACACACAGATAGCGAGATAACCATCTAGCGGGAGGGTGGCGCACAGATTGCGGAGGTACGGAGGCAAACATTCAGGAGGATCGCAGGATGGGAGGTCAAACACAATCGGTCCAATTCCGACCGATTTCCCCACCGGCTATACCAGGAGGGAATAGAGAAACAACACAAAATGCGGCCCAAATACGTGATGAACCACCCACAGTGATTGAGAGCGAGCTGCCCATACGCGCCCCACCCGCTGAGTTGAAGCTAAATCATGGCCCCATTGGAAAATGCAAGCAGGCTGCGTGTGACAGGGCGGGCAAATACCGCCACGATCGGGAAACATTAAATGCATACGATGCGGTAGAAAACGCAAGCATTGTTCCCGTAAATGATGTGCCGATCGAACGCAAAAACATGACTGCAGTGAAGTGTGGTCGGACAGTGGATAACAGACAGCAGACACAAAGAGAGAGACCGGAGCGCACAGGAAAGACAGTGCAGCATGTCGCAGGATCGCGCGATGGTGGTGCAGGGAGATGGAACACAGAGACACGCCTTGAGGAGTGCAGGCGTGAGCCTTTGAATGAAAAATATCCAAATGAAACAAAAATGTATGTGGATCGGAATGCTGAAACTGACTCGGCAAATGTGCATGTAATCGCAGAGGGAGCGAGTGCCACTGATAACGGAGTGCAGAAGTTGGTTGTGTGCGCGAATTCTGATTATGTGCAGCACAATTTTACACCAAACACTTCCACGACGCGAGAGAGTGATAGAGGAAATTACAAAAACGAACCTGAAAACCGTGATCGAAAGATCAAAGCGATAAGCACAATGAACCAAGTTAATGATGTTGGGAGATTGCATGAAAGAGAAAAGGGTTACTCTAAAATATTGGCCATGAGAATATTGTTAATGGACAGGAAAAGGCTATAGACGAACCAAGTCTGAAGGACAGTGCATGGGAAGCAGCATGTCCACCTAAAACCAAAATTGGCAAACCAGATGATAATAACTTGGTAAAAATATGGCAAGGAGGTAACATGAGGAAAATAACGCATAAATGCGTTCTAAACCTCTACCTAGCGTTTCCCAGGAACTAAAAAAAAAAATTGTTTTTAAATGTTTTTTATTTTTTTAAATAAAAAAATAAAAAACATTTTTTTACAGTAGTTATGATGGATAAGAACCTATGTAACTTGTTGCCTTGATGTTAATTTTTTTCCTTATTTCAAATGTAACCATGCTAAGTTTGTGATACGTACGCGCGCGTTGTAAGGAATAACCGCCGAAACACGAGGGCGGCTGATGAGTTCATAACGGAAAAAAGGGGCATTTACTTTGTTTAAAAATTCGCCAGTGGCCAAATCAACCACTGATATTTTTTTAAAGGGCGGATTGTTGTATCTTTGCCCTGTTTTCCGTTATTAATATTAAGAATAATTAGGAAATATATATATTTAAAAATTAAATAATGAAAACAACCCACTACTCCTCACAAGCACACCAGGAATCTGTGAAACGGGGAGGGCCATTAAACGGTAAGAATTCGGGCACAGAGAGGTCAGAGACATCCAGATGGACAAAAGGTCGATGGCCTAACCTTCCCAAGACGTCTGGAGATGCACGGATAACGTGCAGAGCAGAGAAAAAGAACTGTTGCAACTCGCGTTTCTTTAACGTTTTCCTTAACGAAAAGTAGAAACTTAACAACAAAAAAATCAACCAAAGGTATAAGACTGCAGCCTACAATAGGGGCTTTTTATTAGTAATTCCCTTGTTTTACTCGTATTCACCGCATATATATTATTTTGTATTGTATGTTTCTATCTACATAACCTTCCTAAAAACTAAAGAATACGAATTCCAGAAAGCTTAAGTGGAAACTTAGTTACACTTAACCTCAGGACATTAAAATATAACTCAGAATAAAACACCAATCCCTGGAGACAAACGCATAACTAAACTTGGCAAAGCCCTCAAAATAATGATGTAACGAGGATCATTACGAATATTCATTAAACATAGACCGAATAATAACCACGATATACTAAGACCGAGGGAACTCATAAGAAATATCAAGAATAAATGTAACACAGGACCACATAAATGTATTGCATAAATCTCCTCGACCACCTTTGTCTTCCAGCGGTTTGGCACAAAACACACGCGTGCCATGAAATACGTATGGCGGGGTCTGGCCTCGGGATGACCCACGCAGGGGGAGCAAGGAGGGAGTCAAAGGGTCGCGAGGGGGGGGTCTGTGCCTGACATTCTGAGGGCGTCTGTTTTTGTTTGTTTTCCTCTCGCAAGAGACGCGGAGAGAGGAGAGGGTGTTCACGTTTTTGAGTTAAGCACAAACGCACAGAAGTCTGTGAGCAGTCGGGTTCGAGTCGCGCTCAGTCTCGTGACTCGGCTTGCGACGCAGCGTTGCGGCGGGGCTCGCAAGGGGAGCTGGGGCGCATCGTGCCTCGAGGAGAGATGGAACGAGGAGGGGTCGTTGGAGTCGCAGAAGTCTGATACCGATGGCCGGTGTCACTTCTCGCAGAACGAAGTGGCAAGGTGTGGTTAAGTGCGAGTGAAGCTGGCAGCTGCACGAACAAAGGAAAGCATGGAGAAGAGAGAGTGACGAGTGACAACAAGCAATCATCCTGTAGAAACGGGCGGAAATCGCAAAGCGTCGACCAAGCGAGCATCGCAAAGGACGAGCAGCAGCGGATGAGCAACAAGAGCCATCGTTCATCGCCAGAGCGCTCCAAGCCTGTGAGCGCGCATAGCCGCGTCGTTCAGAGCCTGAGCCAACACAGCCTGAAGTAAGGGCGGGTGTCCGTGTGAAGTTGGCAGCGATCAAGGAGAGAGAGAGCACACGAGCGGCACGACCCGGGCGTCACCGAGCATCGTGCCGACTCGTCATCCAGCAGCGGATGAGCTGTGCGCTATCCGACGACGGTATCATCGCGCACCGCCGAAGGCGAGCATCGTGCCGACTCAACAATCATCCAGCAGTGGAGAAGCCTGGAGCTGCCACCAAAGAGAGAGAGCGCCATCGAATGCGCCGTGTGTTTGATACACACACACCGACCAACACCCAGTGAGAACAGACAAGACGTCCAGCAGCGACGACGGAATCATCGCGCACGACGTCGGCGAGTGTCGTGCCAACTCGTCATCCAGCAGCGGAAAGAGAGAGTGCACGAGCAGCACGACCCGGGCGTCACCGAGCGTCGTGCCGACTCGTCATCCAGCGGTAGAGGAGCTGCGCGCTATCCGACGACGGAATCATCGGGGCGCCACGACGGCGAGCGTCGTGCCGACGCCGCTCAATCTAGCAGTGGAGAGAGAAAGGACGGGCTCGCTGCGGCCACGCCCAAGCGAGAAGGAATCTCTGGCCGCTGGTTGTATCTCCCCTCCCCCACCCCACAAGCTCCGACACAGCGCCCTGCCTCTACTTAAAATATTAATTATCAAGGGAACAATACAACGCACAAACAACACGCACACGAATAAGACTTTCAAAAAGTTATCTTTGTGTTTCAAAAAGGGTTGCCATTTCAAGGTGGTGCGTTCAATATCAACTGATCGTGCAAAGCAGTTGCTGCCGTCGAGTAACATGAATAAGAAATGTTTTAGTCATTTATTTTCGTTAATTGCATAATCTTGCCGATGAATTTATTGACGTATACTTTTGCCTTTGCATATTAGATTGTCATATGTTTGTTTAGAATTAAAATTGCTTAACACCAAGTGTTTGAGTGCTTCTTTCCCAGTCCATGCAAAACTGTCTTATTCATAAGAACTGTAACCTGCGATGAGATATGAATTTGGAGACCTAACATAACATAAACACACTAAGATAATCAATAAATGTTTAATCAAAGATAATCGTTTTATCCCGATTGATACAACCCTGGATAACGAAGTTAAGCCTAGTTATCATAACTGCGCACATTAACATAATATCAAACATTCGCATAAATTAATACGATTATCTCTGTGATTATCATAATTTTTGCATATAATTACAACCATTAACATAATTTATGTGATTTACGCATTTATTAAAAAATGTATTCATTTTTAGTATTTTTTTCAAAATTTCATAATCCGGTACATATACAACACTGCTCCTGTCGCCGATGCGCGGCCTCCCCCTGCGGGTAGGCCCGGTCCCGGGCCCCTCGTAGGGTCTTCATCAGGTGCTCGACGGAGCAGCTCCCTTCTTCCATTTGGGGTGGGGGAACGCCGAACAGCAGATCTGCGGGTAAACGAGACTCACGGCCAAACATCATTAGGAACGGGGTTTGTCCCGTCGATGTGTGTACAGTGGTGGTGTAGGCGAACAGGGCGTAGGGGAGGTGTTTGTCCCAATCCCGTTGATTTTCGGCTGCCATACGTTTGAACTTCCCCGCTAAGGTCTGATTCATGCGCTCCAACATACAGTTCGTTTGGGGGTGGTAGGCTGTGGTTCGGTCCTTCTGGATTCCGAACTCTCGGCACAGCGCCTGGAACAGCTCGGCCTCGAACTCGCTACCCTGGTCGGTGAGGACTCGTTCCGGGATCCCATGCTTAAGTACGTAATGCTCTACGAATGCCCAGGCCACCACAAGGGCCGTTTTATCAGGGATGGCTACTGCCACGGGGTAGCGGATGAAATACTCCACCTCTACGAGGATATACCGGTTGCCTCGATGAGATCGCGGAAATGGCCCCTGTAGGTCGATCCCGACCAGCTGGTTCGTGCGGCTGACGTGGAACGGCCTTAGGGGTACCTGATATCGTGCCGATTTCGGCCCGCACTGCTGACAAGCGCGGCAGCCCTGTACCCAGGCGGCCACGTCTTGTGCCAATTTGGGCCAGAGATACTGGCGACGCAGGGTCTCCCGAGTGCGTCGTTCCCCGTCATGGCCCCCGAGCGGGTGGTCATGCACCAGCCGCAGCAGCTGGGGTCACACCTGGGCGGGAACACAGATGCACCCCGGCTGGCCGGCCTCGGTTAACTCCCGTACCACCCCGTTCTGCACACACAACCGGGCATACAAACTGATCCAGGGTCCTGTTAGGGTGCTCTTCCCCTCCCGCAGTACCGCCTCCACCGCCGCCAGATCCGGATCCCGCTGCTGGGTCTGTCTCAGCTGCTCGTCGTTCAGGCCCGGGAAGGCGCAGCCGACGTCCTCTTGGATCCGTCCGATCGGGGCGGGGTGGTTCGCCGGGTTCCGAACCGTGGGTCCCGTGCTTGCCGGGCGGTCGACGGGATCCTCTGTGCCACCTGTGAGGGTCTTTGTGGCGCACACCGCACTCTCTCTCGCTGGGGGGGGGTCAGTGGTCGTGGCCTCTCGGGGGTCCATCGCCTGCCGGCAGCGTCCCTCCGTGAAACACGGGCAGGCCTCCTCCGCCCTTGTCTCGGCGTACACTGTGGGCTGCCTCGATAAGGCGTCTGCGTTTGCATGCGTCCGGCCAGCCCGATACTCGATTTGCAGGTTGTACTCCTGCAACTGCACCAGCCACCGGGCCATCTGCCCCCGCGGCTCCTTGAATGTAAGAAGGAACTGCAGAGCATAATGGTTAGTGCGTACGCAACATTTCCTGCCGTACAAATACGTCCAGAACTGCTTACATGCGAAAATCACTGCGTACAATTCTTGGCGGGTCACGCAATAGTTCAGCTTGGCCCCACTTAGGGTCCGGCTGGCGTACACAATGACTCGTTCCATCCCATCCTGCACCTGTGACAACACCGCGCCCAGCCCGCTGCTGCAGGCGTCGGTGTCCAAAATAAAATCGGTGGTAAAATCGGGGAAAGCCAGGGTGGGGGCGTGCGTGAGGTGGTCTTTGAGAGTGATGAAGGCTGTCTGACAGGCCCCCGTCCACTGATAGGGGTTCTTAGGGGAAGTGAGTTGGGTGAGGGGGCGTGCAATCTCGCTGAATCCCTTTACAAATTGATGATAATAGGTGGCGAGCCCCAAAAATGATCTGATCTCCGTCAGATTCCTTGGCCGTGGCCAATCCACTATGGCGCGTACCTTCTCCGGGTCAGTGCACACTCCTGCCTCGCTGACGCGATGTCCGAGGTACCCCACCTCACGCTGTGCGATGTAACACTTACGCGGCTTGAGCTTGAGATGAGCCGCTCGCAGTCGCTGGAACACCTCCCGTAACCTGAACCAGTGCTCAAACAGAGATCTACTGAACACTATCACATCATCCAGGTAAATCAGGCATTGTTCCCATTGCAAGCCCCGCATCACCAACTCCATCAGCCGCTGGAACGTCGTGGGCGCGTTGGTGAGTCCGAATGGGAGTACTCGAAACTCGAATAGTCCCATCGGGGTGGTGAATGTGGTTTTCGGCCGATCCTCCTCCGCCATCTCCACCTGCCAGTACCCGGACGCGAGATCGAGGGTACAAAAATATCGCGCTCCGGCGAGGCTGTCAAAGGTGTCGTCGATGCGGGGTATGGGGAAGGCGTCGCCGAGGGTGATTGCGTTCAATTTACGGTAATCGACGCAGAACCGGGTTGACCCATCCTTTTTCATTACCAATACCACTGGGGCCGACCAGGGGCTCGCCGAGGGCTGAATTATGTTACGCGAAGCAGGTCCCAGACCGCCTCCTTGATCTGGGCCCGTTCGGGTGCGCCCACTCGGTATGCGGGGAGTTTGATGGGTTGGGCTGCACCGGTGTCAATTTGGTGCTTAACAAGGTTGGTCCGACCCACGTCCGAGTCGTGTTCACTGAACACATCGGCATACTCCCGCAGTAACTCGCGCAGCTGATCGGCCTCCCCCTTAGGTAAATCTGCCCAAGGTACGTGTAACACGTCGAGCAGGGGAACGACCGCGGCTCGGGGAGTCGGCCCAACTCGCCAGGCCAGGTCCTGGTCACCCTCCGGGCGACCGGGGTCCTCAGCCCAGAGTGCAAACACCGAGTCGTCAGAGTGGTGTGCGTGCAAGGGGTGTACGGTGGCTATCGGGGTGCGCCATCGCAGTATTGCCGGGGTACTGTGAGGGTTAAACATCCGCATAAACAATCGGCCCCCATCTGCGTTTATCAACGTGGCTGACCCTACCACCCCATACCGTTTCGCCAACTCCGGGTGGGGGGTTAGCATTACCTCACCCGATGGTCGGCGCGCGGCATCGGCGGAGGGTGTTGTCACCTGCACCAGCATCTCGGTGAGCGGCCCGATGGTGACGGCCATCCCCAGGGTAGCGGCCACGGGTGCGAAGAGGGGTCGAGTCGGCTCCCGTCCCAGGAATGGTATCCGCTCTCCGTTGCCCTCCACGGTGATGCACCGCTGGCGGGGTTGCACGTTAAGTCCCAGCTTTTTCAGGAGGTCGGTACCTGCAATGCACTCGTGGCACAACACACTCGAGACGTAGAACTCCTGGGTGCACACCTGGTTGCCTATGAAGACCTCTAGGGTGGCCTTCCCCAGTAGCTCGCCGTGTGCAGCACGCGGTCCGGGGCCTGCAGGCGACTCACATCGACTCCGATCATGCTGCAGTGCGCCGCGCTCACGAGTGAGGCTACCGCCCCGTATCCAGCAGAATCTGGGTACGCCACCCGTTGACCTGCCCTTCCACCAGCGACATAGCCCCCGTGATTCCCGCCACCAGCTCCCGCAGCCAGTCACCAGGAGTCACCGCGCTCTTGGGTGTTGTTGCTGGAACCTGTGTGGAGATCACTCGCTCGCCATTATTCCCATTATCGTCCATTTGTATCGGGACCGCGTCGATTGCACCCCTAGTTGGTCCACGCTCTAGGAGCCGTTGGAGTTTAACCCCCACGCCTGCCTTGCCCGGGCGAGCTCAGGACAGTCTCTCATTAGATGCCCTCGGCGGTCGCACATATAACATGTCCGGGGAGGGGTGGCAGCTCCGTAGTGGGCCCCCTGCCCACTCCCTCTCCCCCCATTACGCCGCTGCCCACCCTCCGCTTCTAGTCGGGCTACCCTTCCAGATAGCCCTCCTACCATGGTGCGTAAGTCCCCCATCTCGGATCGGATGGTCGTCTACTTGGGTTACCCTCTCACCTACTTGGGTTACCCTCTCACCTACTTGGGTTATTATATCTCCCATGCCGGCCTGTAACCCGGCAACCCACCCCGGGGTTGTCTCGCGGGGTTTCTGGGGCGCCCTTACCCGTCCATTTACCATGATGGTGAGCTCCGCCTCCTCTTCCTCGTCTGAAAGGAGGCTCGCCACGGCGCACTCCCGTCCCTGCCCTCAGAGCTGCGTGCGCTCCCCAGAGAGTTTCTCGCATTTACGCGCGCGCTCGACAAGGGTGTTGAAGGGGAGGCATGCACCGTCTACATTTGGCTGCCACCACGAGGTGCGTGCCAAATATCTCTGGACCTTCCCGGAGGCGAGGCCCTCAATTACTTTTGCCTCGTACTCCGGGTACGCGATCTGGGTCAGCTCGCGTACGTTCTCGGCATAATCTCGCAAATCCTCGCCGGGTTGGCGGCGGCACGCCTCTAAGGCCACCTGCACGTCCTACTCATTATATGTGCCGAAGCGCAGTTCAAGCTGGCGCATTAATTCCTCCCACTGAGTTTGTGTACTTGCGGGCAAAGCTTCCACAAAGTCGGTTGCCCGCCCATCCAAATGCATCTCCATCTGCTGCAACGCCTCCGCCTCTGTCCAGCCATTAACCTTTTTAGCCCCTCTGATGCTGCGGGCAAACGATTTCCATGACGGAATCCCTTTGCCCGTGAACGTGCATTTTATTTTAACCTGGGTTGGGGGGCCTCTTTCCTTTGGGGGAGCGGGGGATCGTCCCGTTTCTGACACCAATATGTGGGGGTCGCTGGCCCCCGAGATCTCCCCTGACTCTCTCCCGACTACAGGGGTCCCGCTGCTCCCTGACCCCTCGCTGCTGCTGTGCTCATCGCCCACGGGGCAAGGACCATCGTCTGATGGTTCCCCTCCCTGGGCCCCCCCACCTCGGGTTCACGTGGAGGGCATAGCTCGTCGCCGGCTCCTGTACGCCTGTTAACACGGCGTTGCCTCTCCTTCAGTCACACGCAATGCCTCCCCTCGCGCAGCCCCACACAGCACTCACACGCTGTGAGCGCACGTACGCAGAGTCCCGTCATTCAAACGAATACCCACGTTACGAGCGCGCACCTGTGGAACGCTGATTACGCACACCACGAGCATATGCACAACACAGCACTGACCATCCAAATGCGATACCTCTTCTTGCGCCGCGCCGCACTCACACGTGGCGAGCAAATGTACACCCAGCACCCCACGCGTTCACACGTCTCAACGAGACCACACGAGGTTACTATTAGTGATTAATGATTTATTATTGGCTACCTGCGATTAGCTATTTAAGTCAGTGTGGATCGACAAGACGGACCTACGCTAACGCCCAAATGTCTATTCCCGATTTACCTACTTATGATACACTTTTACCTCCTTTACTCACGGTTTGATGCGCTTGGCGTTCCGTTGGTCTCCTCGACGCTCACCTCGACTCGTCTAACGGACGTTCAGGCAGCCGAGCTGGAAGCCGTCACGAGCGCTGCCTTCTTCGAGTAAGAGAGCGTTTACCTCTCTGTATCCCCTTTTTATACCCAGAACTACAAAGATATCCCGACTCGCACGTCTTCCTAGCCAATCAGGTCGTGGTGCTCTCCAGCTTCATTTTTGACGCGCTAATGAGCCCCGTCCACGCCGACCGTGACGTCGGCTTGCGGGCGCCTTTGTTATGCCAATTATCCATGGCTTCCATAACAAAGGCCCACTGTGGGAGGTTGTGCGACGGCGGCCTCCCCGTGCCCCTCCCATGCTAATTAGTCGCAACTCCCATATCAAAGGCCCCCCTGTGCCCAGCGTCCCCGCTAATCAGCCGTGTACCCGGTCCGCCTTTTCGATACGTGGTTGTGGGGGTGCGTGTTCTCACCACGGTGGCGGGGTGGCCCCGTCGTGACCATGCAACTTTCCACTCGAGTCATGACGCCGCAGTGCGCGTTAGTGTCGGAGGGGACCGTCCAATTCCCTGGCTGCAGGAAACCGTTAAGATTATCCCTATGAGGGCTTTTCGGGTAAAAACCTGTCAGCTAGGAGGTCCCCCCTCGCGCTCTAGGTGTTGGGGGAAAATGCGTGAGTATGTGTGTTTAGGTGGGGGGTGGTGAGGGGGAAGCAGCGTCGGCCTCGCTGCTCGGGACGGCGGGATCGTAGGCGGAGGCACCCTCCGATCGGCTCCATGGCAGTGGCATCACAAGCTCCCCCCCCCCTCTCCTCCCCTTTAACTTGTATTTAAGAGCTTGCATCTTGAATCCCTGCCTCACTTGATGCAGCAAATCTGACTGTGACGGTCCCACCTGATGACGGAGACTTGTGTTGCCTCCGAAACGTCGTGATTTTAATTTTATTTTTTAATTTTAATTTCATTTTTTACCTACGTGACTTTACCGAAAGAACTAAGAGTACCTAATGGGGACCCTGCGAGCGGCCCATGGCTGGGCCTACCAGGAGGGGGAGGCCGCCCATTAGCGGCAAGAGCAGGGAGCCCGTCCCCGTATGGAGCGTCCCTTCTACTCAACGGGCTCTAAAGTATGGCTGCATACCCCGCGCGTAGGGGCCGGACAGTTGGGGAACATGACCACCTACAGGCGTGGACCCTGGACCATGGTACGGCAGATCTCCCCCTGAATGGTGCTGATCCAAGGCAGGGAGAGGGGTCGAGAGACGGTGGTTAAGGTATATCAACATGACTCACACTGCAATCCGGTGATGTTTCAACAGGGACGCGCGACCGACACCATATTTTCCTGAGCTAAAGACGTTATGAAAATTTCAAAAGCAGCTTACGGAGACGCGTCCCCTGCTCGGATGTCAAATCATCAATACATTACAAATCCCAGAACCACTCCGGTTCCTCGTAACACTGCGGTAGCGCATTTCCTATGCCTGCTGCTAAGCACGCATACATCACAAATCCCAGAACCATTCCAGTTCCTCGTCACACTGCGGCAGCGCATTTCCCTTGCCTGCTGCCAAGCACGCCTACATTACAAATCCCAGAACCATCCCGGTTCCTCATCACTCTGCAGCAGTGCATTCCCTTCGCTCGCTGCCAAGCACGCAATCCCATATGAATTCTGCACAGCCAATGCATGCTCTAACGTAGTCCCTTTTTGAATAAATACTGACTCGTGCCCCTCATTAACAATTGATGTAAATAGCTCGCAATTTACCGCCACCATTGTAAAAGCTCAGGCCAAGGAGGGCATCCGTGCCACGGCATTTGATGGTGTCAAGAAATTACTCTTTTCCCCAAGTTATCCAAAGACAGGCACTTTCAAGCGCAAAGGCATGCTCACTCAACATCGTCGTCAACATCGTTAACATCATCGTCCTCATGGGCACAATCATCGTCGTTAACATCATCATCATCATCGGCACAATCATCGTCATCATCGTTAACATCATCGTCCTTATCGTCACAATCGTCACCACAACCATCGTAGCACATTTAGATGGAGTTCCCCAAATTTTAAGGCATTTCCCCGATGGCAATTCCAACCATCGCCCCCCTATTGAGATATTCAATGGCATCTTTTGCAAAAAAAAATCTGTGCCAATAAACATGGCACGGCCAGAACAGTCGAAACCAAAATGTATCCCGTTACACACACCGCCCCACGCAAGCCAAATTTCCCAACTGCCCCCATTTGTCACTTATACAAGTAGCATCTACTGGTTCCAAATTTTGGGCGAGGTTGGCAATGAACGAAAGTTTCCAGGAAAAGAGGGTCGCTGAAGCCCCCGTATCGACAATTACTCTAATCTGTACCC
This sequence comes from Entosphenus tridentatus, assembly GCA_014621495.2. NCBI lineage: Eukaryota > Metazoa > Chordata > Hyperoartia > Petromyzontiformes > Petromyzontidae > Entosphenus > Entosphenus tridentatus. Next base: position 15,987 of record JAAXLI020001646.1, read on the forward strand.
CTTGAACAAGCGCCACCACATCCGACGAACCCGGCGCGGTACCAAAACGCGATGAACCAACGCGCCCCATACAGCATTACCGTGCGATTCGTACGAAGGTAAATTTCCAGTGTGTGGTGTCGTGGATGGGTGATGGGAAGGATACGGCCGTGTATTAAATGTGTCACGAATATGCCTGATAGTCCTGGGATGGGAAGAGTCTGCGGTTGTAGTCTCCTGATGACTGCGGGAAGACGCCTCTTCGTCTCCAGCAGTCCCGTGCGAAGCGTCCTCCACGCCCGTACTCATAGCTCGTCAGTGGGGTGGCGAGGCAGGCTCGCGAGCAGCCATGCAGCCACTGCTGCCAGCGACCCCGGTCCCTCCGACTCCGACGTGCCCCGGCCGCTCCGGCGCACACCACCAGAGGCTGTGCCGTCACCACCGCTGGTTCGTCGCGAAGCCTCAACCGTTCCACGTGCGGCCGGCGTCGTGAGCTCGGAGTCGGCAACCCCGGCACCTCATTGGCATCCGGCTCCGCTCCTGGCGTAGTGGGTGACACAGCTGCGTCGCCGGCCACCGCTGGTATCGCAGGCTCGTGCGGCGGCTGGTCCGATCCCGTCGGCGCCTCTTGTATCGTTTTAGAACTCCTTCGCGAGCGCCATCATGTTGGCTTCCCACTCAGCCATCGCAGTCCTCCATACATGAGGCGGGCTTGGTTCATCTTGGTCGTTCGGATCGCCTTCTTCGCACGGCGGCGCCCCATCAGCCGCGTCCGCCGGGGGAGTGGGAGCCTCCAACCCCGACGGGGGTATCACATCCGCGTCGCTGCTGTCGGCTGACGAGCCCGCCGGTAAGTTCTTCTTTTTCGTAACTTTCTTCGGCATGTCGGCGTAGTTCTTTTGATCACTTCTAACACTAATTGTAGGACTCGTACTGACGCAACAACTTCTATGTCTTTCTCGTTTCCTAATTAACACGTATAGTTCACATCTTCTCCGTCGGCATCACTCAATGTCCCTCCATTCTCTTCAACTCACAACTCCCCCACCAACATCACTCAATGTCCTTCCGTTCGCTCGCTCCGCTAGCTTCGCTCGCTCTCCCTCTGCTCCTCTCCTCCAGCGACCTTTCTCTCTGCTCTTTCTCTCTCAACGCGGAAAGGTAAAAATAACCTTCCTGCATTGGGAATCTATTACGTCACCTCGCTAGGGCACGTGGCCACCATCAATATGCGTGACTGGCATCTCCTTCTGCGGCTTGAATCGTTAACCACCGTCACGAATAATGTATACGCATCTGAAGAAGAACACACGCTGGGAAGCATTGCAGTGCCCACGGGTAAACGAGAATTTTCTTAATTTAACAATGATTTTATTTGGATAGCATCAGTAACTTTGCATTTCTCGTTTTAAGTTTCATGTCTCTCGTTCAATATCACGCAATGACCACGGTGGTAAAGTATAGCCAACCAAGCGCTATAGACAATATGGGGTGCAATGGAAGTCTTCACTCAGCAGCAGTGAATTGGCAAAGTTCTGTAAAAATGTGTAATGAAAGACTCCGTCAGGCACTGCTGGCCTCCATTGGTCTTTTATTCAAGTTATTTCTCCGCACCCCGCTGGTCTCCTCCGTGGACCAGCGTCGTCTCGCGCGCGCCCCGCACGCGCTTCCTCCTCAGCTCCTCCACTTGTCCTCACACCCCGCTGGTCCTGACAAGGGACCAGCGTCTCCTCTCGCGTGCCACGCACGCTCGTCTCACGTGCCCCGCGCGCTCCTCTTACGTACCGCGCACGCTCCTCTCCCGTCAGTCGCTCCGCTCCTCCCCGCTCCGCACACCGCTGGCCGACAGTGTGCCGAAGCACCATCAGCCACATGGCTGATGGCGCGGCGGCCACCCAACGTGGTCCCGCTTCTTCACTCCATCAACTGACTCCGCTCTCTTCCGGGCTTCCCCTCTATATCCTCTCTCCCACGTGACTGTTGCGTATGTGCCGGATTATGAAATTTAGATAAAAATAATAAAAATCAAGAAAAATTAAAAAAATACGTAAACCGCATTAATTATGCTAATGTGTGTAATTATATGCATAAATTATGATAATCAGGGAGCTAATCGTAGTAATTTATGCGAATGCTTGCGATTATTTTAATGTGTGCAGTTATGATAATTAGGCTTAGCTTCGTTGTATAAATCTGGATAAAACGATTATCTTTGATTAAACATTTACTGATTATCTTAGTGTGTTTATGTTATGTTAGGTCTCCAAATTCATATCTCATCGCAGGATACAGTTCTTATGAATAAGACAGTTTTGCATGGACTTGGAAAGAAACACTCGAGATACTTCTGTGTTAACAATTTTTATTCTAAACTAACATATGACACTCTAACATGTGTAATAAAGGACTCTTTCTCGTGTTGATCTCCGTTGTCCTTTATTGGGTTCGAGGAATCTCCCTCATACAGCGTCCGCGCTCAGGCTCGATACGGCGTCCGCGCTCAGGTTCGTGTCTCCTCCGACGCTCACTCCACAGCCCCTCTGCTGCTCCGGTTGCCATTCTCACTGCTGCTCCGCTCTGCTCTGCTGCTCCCCTCTGCTCCTCCGCTCCGCAGCCACCCGGCTGCTCCGCTCTGCAGCCAGCCTTCCACAGCTCGCTAGCCCTCTGACGATCTGGCACCGATGGCTGACGGTGCCGACGTCTCCCTCCGCGTGGCGATCGCGCCACTCTCCTCGTACTGCCCAGCGTGGCCTCCTCCTGGTTCACTCCATCTCAACCTCTCGATCCCCTTCCGGTTCTCTCCTTAAATCCTCTCCCCCACGTGACCTTAACTCCTCCCTCTCCCCACGTGACCCAGACTCCGTCCCCCTCAATCCTTGCTCGCATTACACATGCAAAGGCAAGAGTATACGTCAATAAATTCATTGGCGAGATTATGCAATTAACGAAATTGAAGGGCTAACACTCTTCTAACCACCGTAATTTCTACTTTCCCACCAGACATCTCAGTAGTTCCCCCATGTATCGAGCACAACCGGCGACTGGCAGAGTTTTAAAACAGGCATGCAACGATATTCATATGAAGGCAATACAAGCAACTGATTGTATTCCAAAGGTGAAGCATACGTCAATCGATTCGTCGGCAAGATTATATTTGTTAACGAAATGTTTGACAATAGTGGGTGGGTGCGTGTGTTCGTGGTAGAGCGTATCTGGCTCTGCTTTAATTAATTCTTCGGCGAGACTCTATGACAAAGAAACAGGTTTGACAATATATTCTCTCTCTGTAAACGTGTGGATTCGTAATGAGGATTTCGAGAGTTTTAGTTTGCGTCAACGAATCTATTGGTCGTTGATGTGATAAGAGAAACGAAAATAAAAAGACAAGAAAAACTTCACCCTCTTATAACCGACGGATTCTTAATTACTCAGAGGGCCACGATTCCTCACGGCCAGCTGGTGTTCAAACTTTATAATTAGTCTTCTGATGATTGTCTAGGGTGGGTCCCATTGTGAGAGAGGTGGATTGTCTCTTGGATAAATTCTTGCATGCCCCGCGGAACGTAGATGTGTGTGTGTGTATGTGCTTCCTTGAGTTTGTGAGTGGGGGAGGTGATACGACTGATTCGGAGATTTCTTCTCGCCCGTGCGGGTTGCAGCCGCGACTTTCTCCGCTGGGAGGTGAGCGGCGTCGGCCCGCTGCTGTTCGTGGAGAGACTTGCCCGCTGGGTGGTGCCCGGCGGCGCTTGGCGGCCCTCGGCGCAGGCACCCGTACTCTGTGACTCTGACGGCGCTGTGGCGCGTTCTTTGTAGCTGACGGCGCGGTGGCGCGTTCTTGTAGCTGACGGCACGGTGGCGCGTTCTCTGTAGCTGACGGCGCAGTGGCGCGTTCTTGTAGCTGACGGCGCAGTGGCGCGTTCTCTGTAGCTGACGGTGCGGTGGCGCGTTCTTGTAGCTGACGGCGCGGTGGCGCGTTCTCTGTAGCTGACGGCGCGGTGGCGCGTTCTTTCTCTCCACTGCTGGATGACGAGTCGGTTCTCATTGGTGCAGGTCGATCTGTGCGTGTGTATTAAGTGCATGCGCTGGCGCTGTCCTCTTCCTCACGGCCGTTCGATCAGGCTTTCTCCACTGCTTCGTGCTCTCTGCTTTTCTCGCTTGGTCGACGCTTGGCGATCTCCGCCCTTTCTCCAGGTTGCTTGCTGGTTGGACGTTGGGTGTCTTCGTTGGCTCGAGAGTGATAACTGGAATCTCCGTCAGTTTCACTCGCAGCTCGGCGGCTCAGTGTAGCGATTCTTCTTAGGTGGTGCAGACCTCAGCTTGTCAATGCACGTTGCTACTCTGCGAACATCGCCATTCTGGATGACGAGAGAGCTCCTTCGTTGGCGGCGACGAGATGAGATGGGGGCTGAGCCCCGGTGGCATACCCCCGGTGGTATATCGTTGAAGGGATTTTGCCTCGGCTTATATCGGGAAAATCCACTCGGTTTTTTTTTTCGAGTTGTTCAAAGGCCGGAACCATATAACTTTTTTTTGTTTGTGTGCGTGGACACATCTGCGTCCGTGTGTGTCGTGTGTGTGTCCGTCCGTGTGTGTCGTGTGTGTGTCCGTGTGTGTCGTGTGTGTGTCTGTAATGTGCGATTTATTGGAGGAATAAGGTTCTTCAAAGAGACAGCTGTCCGTAATAATTCTGGAAAGAGGGGTGGGGGTTTCCTCGCGAAACGGCGTTACATTTGAGTCATCAAACTAAACCAGACTGACGATTCGCGTTCGCACCGAGATTGCAAAATCATTATCGACGTTTTGGGTTTGGATTATGAATAATATTGGTCGTGAAAGCCTACGCGTTAAGCGAGTTTCTATAATCCCTTCCCTTGCGCTGGGCGTTTATCCTTTGTTTCACACAGCTTTAAGTTGTTCGTTTGGTTTGGAAGTTAAAAATGAGACTCACTTTGCTGCTTAGTATTATTGTGATTTGATTGTAAGTGATTCAAGGTATGTTGTAGCCGTGTTCACGGTATTTCCATCATGGTTTGATTTCTTTATGGAGAGATGTTATTTGCTCGTGTGCGCAAATCTTGCTGTCCATGCTGCGGGGAGACAAAGACGGCTGTGCTCCCTCATGGAGCACGCTGCAGTCCTGCAGTCGTCTTGCGGGTGTGTTTTATTTTTTTTATAAAGGCATCTGTTGAATTCCTTTCTCGAGCCGTCGCCCGTGAAACTTTTTACGAGGGCCATTTCCCTGCTTTGTTTGTGCCTGCTCTGTGGCCGTTCCTCTCGGGAAGACAAAGACGGCTGTGAGCCCCCTTCCCCTGGAGGGTTGCATGTTGGTTAATTATGATAGACTTCTCCGCCCTTAACTCTCCTAGGAGATCCACTCTAATTTCGTACTTATTATTTGACTTAGCCTGTTATTATTTTATCTGATATCCCGGGGCTAGGGAATTTGTTTTTTTGGCTTAGGAGCGACCCTGACTGCCATAATTATTCTTTGATGCTTCGGTCAGGCTGCGTAGAAATTATTAAAGATAAATAATGTCAGTATTGAATTAACAAATGAGGATTCACGACCCTGGTGCAGACTGTAGTCTGGTTTCCAATTGGAGTGAGGATAGATAATGTTTGCTTAATCTTCATGGCTAAGTTGGTAACTTGTATAACTAATATGGCTCGAAAAACCCGTCTGTGCTTTCTTGTTGCCAATTCTATTTATTTTTAGCCGTTAAGAATATAATTATATGTGTCTCGTGGTGCCTGTTTCTTGTATTGTGAGGGGGCCTTTTGAAGTAAGGGTGTTGTCCTAACACCCTCTTGCAATCCCCCCCCTTTTTCCTCTTGTGTGAAATTCGGGGAGGTTTTATGACATTTGATGGCTGTCTCTTTCATGCTTTCTGGCCTTTTGAAGCGAGGTGTGCGTGCATCTGTTGTGGAAGTGGGGAAACGGGTTTTTCGCTCGTCTTTATTTGCTACCAAGTTTCCCCCGTGTCTATAAAAAAATTATATATTTTGGCAGAATTATTCTTAATATTATTTTTTTTAAAAGGGGTATAGATACATCATGACCCTAATTGCTCCCCTTCCGTTTCGTCAGATCCGGCCTTCCCATACTGCCCTGCTGGCTCCACCTCCATTCACCTCGCTTCCCATTGGAGCCGAGGTGAACGGTGGCCCCTCCCACACGCCCCCCATACCGGGCCGTGTGATTGGGCCAGAGCCCAGCAGCAACCCCATTTACGCTCGCATTACAAATGTTTGACTTTCACAACCATTTGTATGATTCATTATTAGTTTATTTTGTATTGGATCCTCATGCAGGTACAATGTCACTTGTGAAATCATAAGGTCAATTGTGACGTTACAACGGCAATTATGACGTTATAATATCAATTGTAAATTTCGACATTTTAAACTCGATTGTTAACTTATAATGTAAATTGTGACGTTTTTAGGTAATTTGTGACAATGTCAATAGTGAGATTACAGCTACACGAACTAATCTCCACCGTAAAAAAAATAATTATGAATGAAAAGCCCTGTAATTAATAATAATTAATAGTTTTTCAAAGGTTCACCATATTTGACAACCACCAGACAAGTTGAGCCTCATCACATCTCATGGCCTCTCTGCACCTAACAGCAGCTGCGATATTTCTTACTACTCCACCTCTCCTCCAAGTCCACTGGCTTCCATTTTGCAATACCACTGTCTTTTCAAATACCTGACGCTGTAGTCAGGTATTTGTTACATTGTTTTTATAGCTTTATTTTGGTGATTTTGAAAACTTTTTGGTTTAGCCATGTTTGTTTGTTGTAGTACAGATTTAGCCTGAT
>JAAXLI020001647.1:6113-22789 GCA_014621495.2 Entosphenus tridentatus
AAAAAAATCGTCCAAAATCGCGTGACGTCATTTATGTACGGCCCCATATCTCGTGTGTTGGGACTTTACAGTTTTAGCTCAGGTGTGAGCGTCACACCCCCCCCTTCCCCAGGTGCAAGCGTGAGTGTTGGTGGGGTGCCCCACGGGTGACGAGCGGTGGCGCAGTGGTTAGCGCACTGCGCTACGATCCCCGGCGAGCCGACTGATTCACCGCCTACACGGGGCCCAATGACAGTGGCGAATATTTGAACTGCTTCTTTTGGCCTACCCCGCCGAGGTCTCACTCCGGCCTTTAAACGAGTACTGCACCTGATACGGTGTGTACACAAAGCTGACCCATCCCTTGGCGTGCCGTGGGCGGCCTTCACAGGTGTTGTACTGCTCGCTGTTTGTGTTGTCCTCCAGGGAGAAGGCCGATGTGAAAGAGAAGAGGCGGCACAAACATGAACTCTACAAAGAGCAGAAGGTCGGTGTCACGACGACGGGCAACTGCTCATGACGGTTACAGACGTGGTCACATTTGGTGTTTAAGAGGAAGCAAGTTGGGTCGAGCAAGTTAACATGCAACATGAGCAGAGCTGTGTCAACCCCTTGTCCAGTGCCCGACCTTATTACAGACCAATTCAGACCTGATTGGTCACCCCGTGCCCCTTATACATTTCAACGTTCACCCCTACAAAGTCCCATGACAAGGGAGAAACACGAACAAATAGACAATCACCACTAGTACACTCACCACTAGTACACTCACCACTAAACTCACCACTACATACCTGTCAAACCGCTTATTACAGACAAATTCACACTTTATTGGTCACCCCGTGCCCCTTATAAATCTTAGCGTTCATCCTACAAGGGGAGAAACACAGACACAAGGTCACCAGTTCCATCTCCCAGGGCAGCAGTTGCAAAATAATGAGCAAATCTCTCTTTGTACTGGTAGAAACCTCCTGGTTACACCAGCCCACAGGGGATTATTGTGTCCATCGTGCAGGGAGGGGCTGGGTGGGAGGGTGGGGCTGGGTGGGGAGGGTGGGGCTGGGTGGGGAGGGTGGGGCTGGGTGGGGAGGGTGGGGCTGGGTGGGGAGGGGCTGGTCACCCCGTGGTGTCCTTATAAAACTCAACGTTTAACCTACTCACGCCGGCTTGTGCCCGCCCTCACAGTCGGCCATATTTGCGGAATACACCACGCCGCCGTTGACCCTGGACATTGACCGAGCAACCCAACGTTCCTACCAGCTCCCTCCGCAGGAATGTGTTTGGAGTTTGCGTGTCTCTCATCATCACGGTGGCTAGGAGATGTTAACTACCTCGCCTGATATACAGGAGGTCTTTGGTTTCGTTCCTGACCCTGACACTTGCTGTATATTTGGAGTTTGCGTGTCTCTCTCCCCGTGGTTGCGTGGATTATTCTCCAGGTCCTCCGGTTTTTCCCTCCATATTTAGAAACATGCGTTTAGGAGTATTTGGCTGCTTTGTACACACGATAAGCCACTTCGTTGAGCTATCATTTGTGGCCAGGTCGCTTCTTAAAAAGATCTATATAGCTCAGTGGGCCTTAGCTGGTAAAATAAATAAAAAGTTTAAATAAATCTTGATTTAAAGCTTTCGTGACTGCAGGGATTCATATTCTTGGTTCTTTCGGTAAAGTCACGTAGAAGGGAAATAATAAAATAATATTCATGTATTGTTTTATATACATTTTTATTGTTTTATATCAATATTACTTTATTATTTCCCTTCTACGTGACTTTACCAAAAGAACCAAGAATAAAAAGTGTAATAGTTTAGTTTAATAGATGTCAATGACGATGATCCATGAAGGCTAGCAGATGAAGGCTGTTCTGCACACAGTAGGATGCATAACTTAACACGCGTGTGCATGTTAACACGCGTGTGCGTGTTAAAACGCGTGTGCATGTTAACACGCGTGTTAACACGCGTGTGCGTGTGGATCAGATGTCACAAATTGATGCGTAATTTTTTAGGAGCTGCCGTTGTGAAAATGTTCTGCGCGTATGTCCAAGCAGAAAAGGAAGATGCTGTCTGAAGATATTCTGAAGGCGGTGGACGAGGCAGAAAGCAGGTGAGTGTGTGAGAGTGAGTGTGTGTGTGTGAGCGTGTGTATGTGTGTGAGAGTGTGTGTGTGTGAGAGTGTGTGTGTGAGTGCAATGGGAGGCTGATCGATGCCCGGGTGCGGTCAAGGGATGGCTCGCTATTGGTCAACCATGTTATGTATGCCGATGACCTGGTAATTGCGGCTCACTCAGGAGGAGTTGGAGGATCTGCTGCTGAAACTGAAGCTTGCCACTAAGAGGTGGGGTCTTGCCATCAGGCCCCACCAAAACTAAGCACCTGCCTGGGAATTTTGTACCATCGGACACTCCACCCCCACAACTCCCAATCCGTAATGGGGCAGTTGTGGAAAGAGTGGAGAGTTTCCCATACCTGGGCAGTGTCCTCATGACTGGCTCCGGTTTAACAGCAGAGGTCTCACTCCGAATCAGTCGAGTGGCATTATCTTTTCATCGGTTGCGTAACGCTGTGTGGAAGCTACCTGGCCTATCACTCCGCATGAAGCTTCAGGTCTTCTCGGCCACAGTCATTCCCTCCCTTCTCGATGCTTGCGAAACGTGGACACCCCTAATGGAACATCTTCGCCGGTTAGAAACATTTAGGTTGACCTGCCTACGATCCATCCTGGGTTTAACCAGGCTGGATTGTGTAAGGAGCTCACAAATCCTTGAAAGATGTGGACAAAGTCCCATCGGTGAGCTCCTCCAGCAGGCAAGGCTGCGTTGGCTGGGTCATGTAGCCCGCATGTCCAGCCACCGCATGCCTAAACAGCTTTTGTTCAGCTGGATCGAGGGGGCTAAACGGGCGCGGCACGGGCTAGAGAAGAGATGGAGTGATGTGGTACAGGAGGACGTGGAGCTAAGTGGACGTGCCGATAACTGGTACCAGCGGTGTCAAGATCGGCCTCTGGAGGAGGCTCGTGAAGTCCGCTACTGGGCAGTTGGAGGCAGTCGCCCTCCAACAACAACAACGGAGGGCGGAGGAGCGACGCTCACAACAACGAGCGGAGCGCCGGGTGGCTAAAGCATAGCAAGTTGGCACAGTAGGGGGGCACAGGTGGTGCATCAGCCAGTCGTCTCAGTCAGTCGACCTGTGGCATCTGGGTCTTCCCCGTGACCTCCTGCCAACGAGCGTTCGACACTTCACGTGGCCTCAAGGTGCACATGGCCTGGCACAAGCGTCGTGGTGATGTCACCACCACTTAGTGGCAAATGGTGGTTGTTGTTGTGAGTGCGCGGTGGCTAGGAGATGTTAACACCCTCGGCTGGTCTATTTGGAGTGTGCGTATTGACAACACGGTGGTCGCATGGATTTCTTTTTCTCTCCGGGCCCTCCGGGTTTTCCCTCCACATTTAGAATCAACGTCACGCGTTTAAAGTCTTTGGCTGCTATAAATGTTCACGATGATGATGAGCCACTTCGTTGAGCTATAATACTGGTAGGAACCTCCTGGTTACACCAGCCCACAGGGGATTATTGTGTCCGTCGTGCAGGCTGGGTGGGGAGCGAGGGGCTGGGTGGGGAGGGAGGGGCTGGGTGGGGAGTCTCAAGACACTTTTTTTTCCCAAGAGGGTCCTGCTGCGTTGAGATATCGGGCCAATCCCGTTTGTTGAGAGTTTGGCTTCGTGTGGGAGGAAACCGTGAGAACTCTTGAGATAAACCCAGCGACGGCGGTAGCCGCGTCTCCTCTGCCACTTGCACCGTCTAGACAACGTCTAGACACCGTCTAGACAACAACGTCTCAGTTGAAAGAGCGCGTGGGTGTGGCGTGCAAGTGACGATTTCTCGCTGCTCTCGTGTGTCTTGCAGGAAGGCTGCGGGTCGCACGAAGGCAAAGCTGAGCGGTAACCGCGTGTTTATTCTGCCTCTCCGGTGCGCCGTCACGGGATAAAGCCTCGCGGTTAACGTTGACGGCCTCTTGCGTCCGTGTGAAGCTGGTTCACGTTGCCGTGTGGTTTGTGGGTGGGGGGCGATGTTTGTGGGTGGGGGGTGATGTCTGACTCCTAAAGTCGAGACTCTGGTGACTGGTCACTTGAAATGGTCGGAATAAAGGTGTTTGTGGGTTAGATCGCCGTGAGGGTAAATGTGTCGTAACCCTCCACCGCCCGACGCAGCCAGCAAGGTTTGTTACGTAACGTCAACAAAACGTGCCATATAGTGTATAGTGTAGTGTATAGTGTAGTGTATAGTAGTGTGGTGTATAGTAGTGAAGTGTATAGTGTAGTGTATAGTAGTGTACTGTAGTGGATAGTGTCGTGTATAGTGTAGTAGTGTAGTGTACAGTGTAGTGTACAGTGTAGTGGATAGTGTAGTGTACAGTGTAGTGGATAGTGTAGTGTATACTGTAGTGGATAGTGTAGTAGTGTATAGTGTCGTGCATAGTGTACAGTATAGTGTATAGTGTCGTGTACAATAGTGTAGTGTAGTGTGTAGTGTATAGTATAGTGTATAGTGTAGTGTATACTGTAGTGGATAGTGTAGTAGTGTATAGTGTCGTGCATAGTGTAGTAGTGTAGTGTACAGTATAGTGTATAGTGTCGTGTACAATAGTGTAGTGTAGTGTGTAGTGTATAGTATAGTGTATAGTGTAGTGTATACTGTAGTGGATAGTGTAGTAGTGTAGTGTAGTGTATAGTATAGTGTATAGTGTCGTGTACAATAGTGTAGTGTGTAGTGTATAGTATAGTGTATAGTGTAGTGTATTATTTAAGGGGAAAATGTCAAAACTGGGTGGTTTTTAACTTTTGCCGACAAAACTGGATCGCAAATGACAAAACTGGGTGGTCTTGGAAAATGACAGGCAAAACAGGGTGCAAAAGTTAAAAACCACCCAGTTTTGACATTTTCCCGATTCGCAACCGTGGTGAAGGTGGTCCATTAGGTCTTACACGGTGCTCCTTCTGTCGCACCAAGGGCCACAACAAGCGCTCGTGCCCCTCCAAGTAGTTGTGATTGTGTAGCACTTGGTTAAGTTTTAATGTACATGCACATGTAAGTGTTACTGTACATGGGAGGTGGCACACTGTGCCACCATACAAATAACAAGTTAATGTGTGCTTGCGAGCTGTAAGTGTTACTGTACCAGTAGACAAATGGTAAGTGTAACTGTACATGCGTTGTTGCAAAATGTGCTACAGTGTAGTAGACAAATGGTAAACGTTACTGTAGTTTCGAGGTGGCATACTGTCATTGATCACAGAAGACGTATGTCTTACTGTGTACAGTGTGTTGAATATCGCAAGGGCCATAACTTGTACAAATTTCATTCAAGTAGTCTATCGCGTTCACCATTTTACCCAGTTTTGACATTTGTTCACGTCGATAATTACCCAGTTTTGTCATTCAAGTAGTCTATCGCGTTCACCATTTTACCCAGTTTTGACATTTGTTCACGTCGATAATTACCCAGTTTTGTCATTTGCAAAAGCACCACCCTGTTTTGCCTGTCATTTTCCAAGACCACCCAGTTTTGTCATTTGCGATCCAGTTTTGTCGGCAAAAGTTAAAAACCACCCAGTTTTGACATTTTCCCATTATTTAAGCCCCACTGGTGTGTTGGAGAGTAAATCCGCAGCATGTACTATTCGAGCAGCGCGATGTTATTGGTGCACGCGTCGGCTACGCGAGCCCTCCGCCACTCGCTGCGCCACGGGCGACGGCGTCGCAGTCGCGCCGCGTGATCGGACTCGCTCCGCCGGCGTGAGCAGGTCACCGCGGAGCTGACGACGACGACGACGACGACGACGAGCAGGAGAGCGGGAAGGAGGAGGATAGCGCGCCGGCGGTGGAGAACAGGAAAAAAGCCAAGCGGTGAGTTGGCTACGCCCACGGCCGGCGAGAGTCGCGTGGCGGGCGGGGACGTGCCCACGTGGAGATGGAACCACCTCGGGCGTTTGAATGTCACGGCGGCGGGAGAGCGAACGGCACTCAGGAGAGGCTGCGAGTCGAAACACCCACCCACCCCCCCCAAGCAGAGGTCGCAATCGGGTAGCCGATACCCGTACCCTACCCGATACCCGGCTACCCGTACCCGGCCGGCTACAAACCCGGCGGCTCCAGTTCGATTCCCGCTCACGGCCACCAACACCGGTTCGTGGGCCTCCTCTAGGTCGACTCTGCCTCAAATGAGTACCTTGTGCGATGCGTAAACCATCGCCACTGGGAAGACAAAGGGGGCCGGGAGCGGTGCTGGCCACGCACTCTTTCGTGTACGATGCCAGCCTTCGAGCAATAAGAATTTAAATTCATAAAAGTCCCCTTAAACATTAGTTCTCAGGGCGCCATGCATGGCATCAACCAGGTAAAGAAGAAGCGAGAAAGACGTTTGAAGATAACTAAAGAGAGAGTAATCGCGCCGGCCTTCGTAGGTGCTGCTACTCGCTGACGCGCACTTGCCCCAAAAGACTTTTGAGGCTACACGGGGGACCTTTGTCTTTGTGTGCGGTGGTCAGCGGCTCGAGCTGCTACCGAGTGGTGCGCCTGCGGGACGAGGGGCTGGGAGCGCAGAAGCGCGAGGAGGCGCAGAGCTTCCTGCAGCAGCGCCTCTATGGGCAGGGCCGCCAGCGGGTCTCCGGTAAGAATGGGCACGCACGGACACGTATAGACACGTACAGACGACACGCACAGACACGTACAGACGACACGCACAGACACGTACAGACACGTACAGACACGCACGGACACGTATGGACACGTACAGACACTACAGACGACACGCACGGACACGTACAGACACGTACAGACACGTACAGACGATACGCACGGACACGTACGGACACGTATGGACACGCACAGACACGCACAGACACGCACAGACACGTACGGACGATACGCACGGACACATACAGACACGTACAGACGACACTTACAGACGACACTTACAGACACGTACAGACGATACGCACGGACACGTACAGACAATTCGCACGGAGGGCGGTCGGGGGGGGCTGGGGGGGGCTCCGGCCGCGTGTGTGCCCCCTCCCGCGTTGAGGCTCCGTGTGGTTGTTCTCGCCGCCGCGGCGGCTGCAGCGAACGAGTTCTTCTCGCTGAGGAACAAGACGGGCGCCTGCAAGAAGCCGGCGTTGCAGTTCGTCAAGGACGGCGGCGCAGGTGACACGTGGCGGCGGGGTGGGTGGGGTCGTGCACCTCCGATGCACAACTCCATCTATCCGGGGGCGGATTATATGTATACTCTATATATATAATATATATACATTATAAATATTGTAGATTTGATAATATAAATTATATTTATGTATATATTATGTAGATTATATATATACATATATAAAACATAAATTGTATTTACATAATGTATAGATTATATAAATACAATTTATATTATATATATTTTGATTTAAAGCTTTCGTGACTGCAGGGATTCATATTCTTGGTTCTTTCGGTAAAGTCAGGTAGAAGGGAAATAATACAATAATAAAATAATATAAAACAATAAAATGATCACGACGTTTCGACTGCAACACAAGCAATCGCCATCAGTCTGGAGTGCCGTCACCCCTCTGCACATTCGCAGCATCACCTCAATCGCCTCCTTCAAGAGACACTTAGAAACTCACCTCTACCGCCACGTGCTTTCGAGCGACTCTGAGCTTGGCTCCGCGCCTCTTGAGTTGCGGCCGTTACGTCCGCAAATTTGCGCGCGTTACAAACTGCATTATTATTATTATTGTTCTTCTTGGTTCTTTCGGTAAAGTCACGTAGAAGGAAAATAATAAAATAATAATAATAAAACATAATAATTCTCACGACGTTTCGGCCACAACGCAAGCAGTCGTCTTCAGGTGGAGAACAGGTCTGTCAAGGAGACAGAGTCTGAATGGCACGCCCCAGGCTGCATATCATTATTGTTATTGTTGAGCTGCTCCTCACTCGTCGGGGGTCGTCGACTCCGCGTCCACGCAAAGCGCCGCCCTCCCATGGCCTACGCGAGGGCGCTGCGTAAGAGAATGTTTAACATTCCGTGACATCTTCTTGGTTCTTTCGGTAAAGTCACGTAGAAGGGAAGTAATAAAATAATAAAAATAATAAAACATAATAAAATAATTCTCACGACATTTCGGCCACAACGCAAGCAGCCGTCTTCAGGTGAAACCAGGTCTGTCGAGGCGACAGCGTCTGAATGAAACAGCACACGTGCTTGGAGCATATTTATAGGCTGGGTTGGGAGGGGGGGTGAAGGGGGGGGCGCCTTAACAAAAGAATTTGCATATCAAGAGGTATGTAATTAGTGCTACTTGCGTCCGTGCATTATGCAGGATTAGCAGCATCCAAGGGAGCGGATATGGGAAATGCAGGTATGTGAATAGTGTTACTTTGCCCGTGCATGATGCAGGATTAGCAGTATCACAGGGAGGGGGTGGGGGTAGCATTAATAAAGGGATGAAGTGTTAATAGTATGTAGCTGCAGTAACTAAAACCACCACGTAAACAACTAAAGTATAAACTACATAGTATCATAATTATATTAAATAAACTCTACAATAAGCTGAGTTACTAACAGTAGGTAATACATTACAATTCTACGTCGTAAAAAATATAATATGCTTCCATCTAAACTTTATTCTCTTACATCGCACGAGTCTACACCGTACTATATACTGCCATAGACAAACCCAAACATTAAATTATATACTGTATTGCTATAACCACCCTATACCTTATCCATTGTAATGTTACACTATGTATTATTATACCCACCCTAATGTATATCACACTGCTGTATATTCACTATACAATTACGATACTATATATTACTTTGTACATTGTATTAAGCATATACATTTTAAAACTATTTGTTATTATACAGTGTGAAAGATACTAAGAGGAAGCAACAAAATATGTCTATGCAGCAGAGCAAAGAATCCATTCCCCTGGGAGAATACAATGCCAGTGAATGGAACGCGGTCTTAAAGTCACCGTAAACGTGAACACAATCAGTTAAGATCTGAAATGGTTTATTACGTCCTTCCAATGATTGCTAAGCCAGAATCCATCTTCTCGGTTGAAATTGTCTCTGTGTTTGTATATGTGGATAGCCTCATGAACGAATCTCTCATGGTAGCCAGATGGCTTGCAGAGAACCTCTGTCTTGGAGAAGTCAATATCATGTGAGCCCACTGAATTGTAACAGTGATCTGCCACTATGTAGTTTATACTTTAGTTGTTTACGTGGTGGTTTTAGTTACTGCAGCTACATACTATTAACACTTCATCCCTTTATTAATGCTACCCCCACCCCCTCCCTGTGATACTGCTAATCCTGCATCATGCACGGGCAAAGTAACACTTTTCACATACCTGCATTTCCCATATCCGCTCCTGTTATGGTGCTCCCCCCTTCACCCCCCCTCCCAACCCAGCTTATATATATGCTCCAAGCACGTGTGCTGTTTCATTCAGACGCTGTCGCCTCGACAGACCTGGTTTCACCTGAAGACGGCTGCTTGCGTTGTGGCCGAAACGTCGTGAGAATTATTTCATTATGTTTTATTATTTTTATTATTTTATTATTTCCCTTCTACGTGACTTTACCGAAAGAACCAAGAAGATGAATTCCTGCAGTCACGAAAGCTTTAAATCGAAATTCATTCCGTGACAGTCGGTCACGCTGTAAGTTAACCACGGGAGGCTCTTGGCTGGCCATCGAACAGATACGGCCACTGCTGTCTGGCGCTTTCAGATGTGGCTTCTGCGGCCGTCTGGAACGCTCCTCCGGTATTACGAAGGCGCTGGATCTATGCACTTTTAAATAATCTCGATTGAAAATGTATTTCTTTAGAACTGCTTCGTGTGTTTAGTTGTCCTTCCCGGTGCGAAAGAAGTTCAACGTAGTACATCGTGTGATTTCAACCCAAGCTTCTCACTTTACCCCACAGGCATGAATAAGAAAGATAGAAAGAAGAGGAAACGGGAGCAGGCGAAGACGGCTTAATCGTATCTTGCGTTAAACCCATAGCAAATGTTTCTCTTGAGACTGGGCTTCAGGAGACACCGGGTCTCGGGGTCTGAGTCTCGGTTGAGACTCGGCTCCAGGAGACCGGGTCTCAGGGTCAGAGTCTTCGACTGAGACTCGGCTAGGTAAAGTTTGTACAGTCATTGTTGTTCATCGTTGTGATTAAAATAAAGTAACTTTTCTTAAAACCTGTTTTTTTTTTTGGGGGGGGGGGGGGGTGGGTTACGGAGCCACGCACAGTTATCCTCTGTCGAAGCGTAACGCGCTTGAATCGACAGTGGAGGTGGTTCCGAGTCGATTGTGGGCTGATCCCGAGTCGATTGTGGGCTGATCCAGATGCCAGTCATAAAACCCAGAGAGCCTCAAAGGGCGCAGAAGCTGCGGATCCATTCCTTGAAGCCGCCACCGACTTACCCAGCGGAGCCGTGCACGGCACAGCGAGCGGCGAGGACACTCCACCCCCACCGCGAATATTTGGCAGCTGCTACAAATGTGATGATGATATTAAGCCACTTAGTGAGCTCTCGTCTGCGATAGCTAGGTCGCATCCCACAGCTACGTCGCTTTGCGGGGGGGGGGGGCGGCCCTTGCCTGGGAACAATAAAAAGTTTAGTTGTAGTTCTTGTTGGCTGGGTGACTCCCCGGACACGGTTATTATGAACCCTCAGAGTCGGCCACCCGGAACTCCGGGGCACAGCGTTGAAACCCGAAGCTGAAAACGCTTTTAACGAGCTTTAAAAATAACGAGTAAAAAAATAACTCGGGGCCGTTTTCAAAGAGATGTAATTTTATTTATTAATATTACAGCATTACACCATGTAATTACATTTAAACCACTATATAAAGTAATCATCGGGCCGCGTGGAATATGAGAAATGTATCCAAACTGGGAGCGTAACAGCCGAAGGACGACAACCGAGGCGTGCGTTGAACTACGGATCGATTTCCTCGGCAACAACGGAGTTGGATGCAACAGCAATAACAGGCTAAATAATTTACCTTCGTGAGCACCGTCCATTAGCGCAACACGCCGCATTGAGCCCGCAAACATGATTACTTTGAGAGACTTATGCGTATGAGAACGTGGTGGCGTGGCAGGCATAAGGAGTGGCATCTTCCTAAACGAACGCTTAACAAGAACAGCGACTTAATATGCCGGGAGTAAATAGGTAAATAGTTTACTTCTGCAGATATTTCTTTTAAAATCTTGATCCTGTTCGATAATAAAGACACTGTTCAACGTATCAACATTCTTTTTTACTTTTTTGTTGTTTTCAAGCCAACACTTTTACACACACATGTATACAAAACAAATTGACCAAGCGTTTGCTCCCCAAAGTGCCACTTTGCGTCGTCCCATCCGCTGTTGGAAGCCCAAGTCTGATTTGAAGCCTGGGCAGCGCTTGTATGGGTGACCCCCCCCCCCCATCACCAAGGGTCTCGGACTGCCAAGGGGTGGCATGCACAGGGGTGGTCGAGATGTCTCGTGACACCCCCCCCCCCCCCCAAACATTTTTTTCCCTTTCCCTTTGCATATTCATAAACCTTTAAAAATAGAACGTTTTGGATAATTCATGGGGGGGCAACGGGGGGCCACTGCCCTGTACGTGGAACTTCTTACGCACCACCGTACATAGCCAACCGTGATAATCGGCGGTGCGGGAGGGGGGGGATGACCAACTCAACGGAGAGCGTTTCTGAGTGGAGCACCCCCCCCCCCTCGCGTTGCAGTTACCCCCACGGTCCCCTTTCCGATTCCTCCCTCAACACCCGGCACATCTCACGGGCAGACTTTTCGATGGCTCTCAAATATCGTAAAACAACAACAAAAACATGGTAACTCTAAGGCATTTTTTTTTTCTATAGTGACGATGACATCGAAGTGTGTCCAGCCTGCTCCTCTTTACACGACGACTTACACCCGAACCCCGTCAGTTTTATAACCTCAAAACAAAATCCCATTTCCGTTATTGGTAAATGACAAAGGAAACTTTTTTTTTGCAAAACCCAACAAAAGAAAAAACGCCAGTCGGCTTTTTCACAAAAACGCAAAACCGCTGCCACCACCACCCCCCTGCCCGCCCCGTGAACTCCGCACACGACCCATCACTAATCACTCGTCCTTCACGCTCCCTGTGTCACACGGGGGGGGGGGGGGACCATGACCGCCGCGGAGAGACGGAGCGATGGAATCGGATCTCGGAAAGGATCGTCGCGAGACGGTGAAGACACAGCGACGGGTGAGGCCTTCAACCCAGCAGTGGTTGGATCATGGCAGGCGACGATCTTGTCGGTGACAATCTCGGGTGGGCAGGTGCGGAGGGGGTGCAAGAGGTCGCAAACGGGTAGCCGTACCTGGCCGGGTACGGGTAGCCGGGTAGGGTACGGGTATCAGGTACCCGGTTGCGACCTCTTGGGGGGGGGGGGGGGGGGGCAGCCCCACGTGCCGTTAGGATGACAGCACGACCCCCGGAGGTCCGACACGGCCGTCACGACGAACGCCTGTAGCCACGTCAGCGTGCGCGCGCGTTTCCAACCGCGTAATGCGTAAATGACACCCCCCCACGCCCCACAATAAACACAAAAATATAAGCGCTAACTTGACTTACGTGTTAGTTCATAAATACACCACGGGAAGTTGGGATAAGATGCCGTGGTATTTTTCGGCGAAAACAAACAGCGTTAAAATCGAATGTGAAACGAACACACCGCAATTCTTTAACCACTGCATAGCATCTGTGAGAGTGAGTGTCTGGTAGAGGGGGAGATGGCTGTAGTCATTTCCTGTAAAAAACCGAAATCGCCGAGCGACATTTGAGGACCCCTTTTTGTTTTTAATAACTGCACGAGACCTGACCGAGACTCGTCATCAACATCATCATCCTCATCCGTAACAAGAGATTTTTTGGGTCAGACCGCGTCAAAATGTGTCGTTCAACCCGCCCGCCACCACCCAACACAGCACATTAGTCAAGTTCGTCACCCGTGTGTCGGAGAGAAAATTCACAACATGTACAATCTGAGTACGACGTTTCACCAGGAATTACAACCGGCATCATCAGGCGACAGCGAGATTTAAAGACATTTATATTTACGCGATCCAACCAAAAAAACCCTGTACTATGGATATTGGCCACGAATGCCTACGTGTCAAACTGCTCATCGTCATCATCATCCCCAACGAGCTCCATCAGACAATCCCAGCGGAGAACCAAGGTCCTTTCACTTTACTCTTGAATCGATATTCTCGCCAAAATGTCATCGGGAGATGTTAAACACAACGGCTCACAATGGCCACGTTGGAGGCTTCGTCACGTCCGAGCCCACAAACTCCGGATTCTATGGTGGTTGGCTGTAACAGGGATCGAACCGAGGGCTTGTTGTTATCCAGCATAGTGGCGAGTAGGTTTCACCACTAGGTCAGCTCAGCCCGTGATCGAAACCTTTAGCAGGACTGAGAGGAGTGATGGGGCTGAGGTGTGGGCACTGGTGGGCATGTGATGGAGGCTGTGACAGGGCCTGAGATGAGCCCCTGATGAGACTGCGATGGAAACTCCCTCTGCACCAACGTCAGCAGGGAACCACGTGACTGCCCCTCGTGAGAGGCTAACGACGTCTGCGCGCGCGCATAAACACGTGCAACGTACACTTGTACGTACGTGCACGGGTGTCTGTGCTTCTACGCACGCGTGGGTGTGCGCTGTATATGTAAACACGTGTGCAAACGTATGTACACCTGTGCGGACGTGCGAACGCACACGCATACGACAACAAAAAACAGCCCCACGTGATTCGGAAATAATTGATGCTTACAGGACCAGATCCGGTGTCAACTGGAGCCAGAGAACTACATTTTAATTGCTCGAGTTGCTCAGCCGTCGCGAACGTTGTGCGAACGTTGTGCGAACGTTGTGCGAACGTTGTGCGAACGTTGTGCGAACGTTGCGCGTACGTTGTGCAGTCTGGCAAGCTGTTGGTAGAATTCGCTGCTAGCGAGCACCTATACAGGGCCCGACACGGCACGCTATTTTATTCGCAACAGTTTGTTTTGTATTAGTTTGCCGTCCTCCCCCCGCACGGTTGGCTACGTACGCTGCGAAAACACGTTCCTTCGGAGTGGGCAGGTAGGAACTTGGTTGGACAGCGCGTTCATGCACGACAGAAAGCTCGCGGTCACGTGACGCACTTCAACCAATCCGGGAGCGTACTACATGTTTGGGAGGGGCTATGCACGACAAATAATCCCTGGTGGGCAGTGTGGAACTGTAGTTTCTAGCTGTATAAGTTCAACGTAGATACGTACAATAGAGTGTTGTGGCCAGCTGCCAGAACACCCTTCAAACCGTCTCTCCGCAGCGCTGATACAAGGTATTCATTCATGGCCGATTAACTTGTACGTGTGTATGTTGAACTTCTTTTCGCAACGCACGTAGCCAACCGTGCTAATCGTAGGCGCGGGGGAAGGACAACAAACTAAACTTTAGGGGAGCCCGAGACCAGGTTGACACAAAGTCCCTGCCTGCATCAAAGCCAGGGATGGCACCTCGGCCAACGTTGACTGTAGTGTCACGATCGACTTGTAGTGTTTAAAACCAGACACAAGTTTCCCGGTAGATTTTGCCCACGCTTCCTGCCTCCACCTTAATAGATGCTCGCTAACAACGGCATTTGCCCCTGTGATCGATAAGGTTCAACAGGATATCTACAACTCTCTCTCGCCCAAGTGTGAACGTGTGTGTGTGTGTGTATTACTGCGTGTATGTATGTCTGTGTGCTCAGGGAAGCGGTCAGTGTAGCGGTTAGTGCGCCGCGCTACGATATCCGGCGACCCGAGTTCGATACCCGCTCACGGCCAACACCAGTGGCGATTATCTGAACCGGTCCTGGGCCTCCCGTAGGTCGACTCAGCCTCACAATGAGTGCCTGGTGTGGTGTGTAGTAAACATCGCTGCTGGGAAGACAAAGGCGGTCGGGCGTGGTGCTGGCCACCCACCCCCTCATGTGCCACGCCGGCCTGCATAGGTGCTCACTAACAGCACTTGCCCCAACAGTCTCTTAAAGGCTACACGGGGTTCTTTGCTTTGCGTCCGTATTGAAACGTGCTTTTGTATACGTGCATGTTGGCACGTGGCCATGTGCGTATGTGTGGCTTGCGACTTGCCCGCGTGCCAGCGTGTGTGCTCTATCTGCATCTGTGCGTCCCTGCACGCATGCGGCGCGCCTGTGTCTGTACAAAGCCGTGTGTGCGTGCGTCGGTCTGGTATAGGCCTCTACACGTGCGCGTGAACGCGTGAACGCAGGCCCGAGCATTTGTCCAACGTGCACCTTGCCGGCCTTCGTAGGTGCTCGCTAACAACACTTTCCCCGACAGGTCTGTCGAGGCTATACGGGGGGAATCTTTGTGTCTGCGTGTGCGTGCGTTTGTCCTTGTGTCTCTGCACGCGTCTGCCCTTGGCGATGTCTGTGTGTTCTGCGCATGCGTGCGAGCGCCTGTGTGCGAGCGTGTGTGCGTCCTCTCTCCCCGCCTCCGACGGTCGTTCACTTGTGGTTCTTGAGCTGGTTCGACAGCCAGTCGAGGCCTTCGTAGAGGCCGTCCCCGCTGGTGGCGCACGTCGCCTGGATGTACCAGTTCCGCTGGCGCAGCGAATGCAGGCCCAGCTTGTCCGTGATCTCGGCCGCGTTCATCGCGTTGGGCAGGTCCTGTGCAGCACCAGAGACGGAGAGAAGCCACCGTATAAGCCTCTAACGGACTGTTGGTGCAGGTGCTGTTGGCGATCTCTCAATGCCAATACTCGCCATTCGCCACCGAAGTGACGGTGGCACCTGTGCCAGTCCAGGTACATTTTGAGGCCACGTGAAGTGTCAAAGGTTCACTGACAGGAGGTCACGGGATAGACCCAGGTGCCATGGGTTGACTGAGATGATGAACCAGCTGCGCCCCCTACTGAGCCAACTTGCTGTATTTTAGCCACGTGGCGGCTCCACTCATTGTTGTGAACACCAAATAAAGACAAAGATCCCCCGTATACCCTTAACAGACTGTAGGAGCAAGTCCTGTTAACGAGCACCTATGAAGGCTGGCACGGTACACCAGGGGGTGCCTTTGTCTCCCCAGTGGCCATGTTTACACACTACAACGGGTACTCAATTGAGTCGACCTAGGGGAGGCCCAGGATTGGTTCAGATAATCATCAATGGTGTTGGCTGTGAGCGGGAATTAAACTCGGCTCGTTGGGTTCGCAGTGCAGTGTGCTAATAGCTACACCACCCCTGCACACACAACAGCCGCCATTCGCCACTAAGTGGCGGTGACGTCACCACGACGCTTGTGCCAGGCTTTGTGCACCTTGAGGCCACGTGAAGTGTTGCACACACACACACACACAGGGACACACACGACAAACACACACACACACACCTGCTTGTTAGCGAACACGAGCAGTACGGCGTTCCGGAGTTCGTCCTCCGCAAGCATCCGCATCAGCTCCTCCCTCGCCTCGTTCACTCGCTCGCGGTCGTTACTGTCCACCACAAATATCAGCCCTGGGCACACACGTGCACACACACGTGAACACACACGTGAACACACACGCGAACACACACGCGAACACACACGCGAACACACACG
>JAAXLI020001648.1:10081-22775 GCA_014621495.2 Entosphenus tridentatus
CTAAAACACGGTCTAAACTCAAGACACAGGTCTTGAAACCTGGTCTCAAGACACACGTATACTTTGGGTAAAAAAACAGTGATCCTATTTATTTGTTTGCATTCATTTATTTTGCATATCATGTTTATGCTGCTGATGTAGTTGCGAGTTTTTGGACGAATTTCAGGTTGGGTTTGAGGCTAAAAATGTAATTGCATTTGTTTGTGATTTTTAATTGAAAATGTGCAGCGAGGGAGCGGAGATGGGATGAGAGGGAGATGGGCAATGAAATGGGATAGCAAGGACAGACACGGATAAAATAGTGAAATTGAGAGATACGGAGAGACACAGAGAGAAAAACACGCTTGCGTACAGAGAATTACATGCGCACACACGCACCCACTTGCACATATACGCACACAGATGAACAAAAGTACGCATGCGGTCGCACACGCGTACTTACACGACGAAATACATACGCACGCAATCACATGTACACACACACACTTACATGCACAGCAATGCACACACATATAGAAGCACACAAACAGATAAAGACATCGATTCTCCGTATAGCCTTCACAGACTGTTGGGGCAAGTGCTGTTGGCGAGCACCTATGAAGGCCGACACGGCACGCATGGGGGTGGGTGGCCAGCACCACGCCCGACCACTTTTGTCTCCCTAGCGGCGATATTTACACACCACACCAGGTACTCATTTGAGGCTGAGCTGGCCTAGTGGAGGCCCAGGACCGGTTCAGATAATCGTCACCGGGGTTGGCCGTGAGCGGGAATCGAACGCGGATCGGCGGGTTCGTAGCATAGCGCGCTAACCGCTGCACTCCCGCTCCTCACGCACAGAATATCATACGAATGCACTCACTCGCATGTACACATACATAGCCAAACAGAAACTCTCATACACATATATCAAAACACGCACACACGCACAGACATGCACACGGCTAATTTGTACCATGGTAACATTTCTCCCCCAGCTCTTACCCGCTTTCCCACTCATTACGGAGTGCAGTTACTTGACCATACACAAGCCGACATGAATATTCATGAAGCCACGGCTGCTGGTGGCTGTGTGAGTGTGTGTGTGCGTGCGAGTGAGTGGGTGCGCGCGTGTGTGCATGTGCAGTGGTTAGCGGTGGTGTTGCGGTTAGCATATTGCGGCATGAACCCGGTGACCCGAGTTCGATTCCCACTCATGGCCAACACCTGTGATGGTTATTTGAACCGGTCCTGGGCTTCCCCTAGGTCGACTCAGCCTCACTTGAGTACCTGGTGTCGTGTGTAAACACCGCCACTATAGAGACAAAGGCGGCCGGGGCGTGGTGCTGGCCACTCACCCCCTCATGTGCCGGGCTGGCCTTTATAGGTGCTCGCTAACAGCACTTTCCCCAACAATCTGTTAAGGTTATTGGGAGATCTTTGTCTTTCGAAAGTGTGTGTGCAAGTGCGTGTGTAAGTATTTATGTGGGGAGCGGTAGTGTAGCGGTTAGCGCGCTGCGCTATGAACCCGGCGACCCGAGTTCGATTCCAGCTCACGGCCAACACCAGTGACGATTATCTGAACCAGTCCTGGGCCTCCCCTAGGTCGACTCAGCCTCAAATGAGTACCTGGTTTGGTGTGTTAACATCACCACTAGGGAGACAAAGGCGGTCGAGCGTGGCGCTGGCCACCCTCCCCCTCGTGTGCTGTGCCGGCCTTCATAGGTGCTCGCTAACAGCACTTGCCCCTACAGTCTGTTAAGGCTATATGGGGAATCTTTGTAAGTATTTATGCACGTGCGTGCGTATATAAACATGTGTGCCAGCTTGTTTGTAAGTGCTTATATATATGTGTGCGTGCGTGCAGGCGCGAGGACTAGTGACACAGTGGTTAGCGCACTGCGCTACGAACAGGCGACCTGCATGAAAAAAGCACATTAGTGCCACAAGGCAAGTCAAGCTGTACTGTGCCCTCCCCTAGGTCGACTCAGCCTTAAATTAAGCTATATTTGTTAAACATTACGTTTGGAATTTTTATTACTTTTTAAAATTGATAATTGTCCTTGAATAACCGTGGCTTATGGGTCGAATGTCAAATATGTAAAGGCTTGTACTCAGTGAGTTGACATGCGAATGAGTGAGTGAGTGGGCGTGCGAGTGCCTTTGACTCTGTGTGTGTGTGTGGCGTAGTGGCGGCACGGTGGTTAGCGTGCTGCACTACGAACCCGGAAACCTGAGTTCATCTCCCGGTCCCACAGCCAACATCAATGGGCAGTGATCACCTAACTCGGTCGTGGGGGGGCCCCCCCCCCCCCCCCCGACTGATTGAGGATCTGGCGAGACAAACAGCATCCAGGAAAGTCGCTGGCTCACACCGCCCACACCACGTGGGCCTTCACGGGCTTAATAGGTCCCTCGCTAACGGCACTTGTCCTGAGGGGTGGGTGGCCAGCAGAGGTCGCAACCGGGTACCCGATACCCGTACCCTACCCGATACCCGGCTACCCGTACCCGGCCGGGCACGGGTACGGGTACCCGTTTGCGACCCTGGTGCGACCCTGGTGCGACCGGGTACGGGTAGCCGCACGTGACTCACGTGACTCACCCCAACCAATGAGTGAGAAGGTCGTGAGTCACTGGTGATTCACCGTTTGTCACTCATTTCCCAACGTCTTGTCTCTTCTCACAATTCAAGTTCCTAGAATCAACCCACCCGCACCTGCAACATGGCTTCATCCCAGAGGTCGCAACCGGGTACCCGATACCCGTACCCTACCCGTACCCGGCTACCCGTACCCGGCCGGGTACGGGTACTCGTTTGCGACCCTGGTGCGGCCGGGTACGACCGGGTACGAGTACGGGTAGGCCGTGAGTCACTGGTGAGTAACCGTTTGTCACTCATTTCGGGTAGGGTACGGGTAGGGAACGGGTACCCGTACCCGGCCGGGTACGGGTACGGGTACGGGTACCCATTTGCGACCCTGGTGCGGCCGGGTACAGGTACGGGTAAGGAATCAAAACCCGTTTGCGACCTCTGGTGGCCAGTACCATCAGCTATCCAACCTTTGTCTCCCCCGTACCAGGTGCTCATGTACTCATTTAAAGCTGAGGCAACCCAAGGGCAGAACCCAGGACCGGTTCAAATATGTGCCACCGTTATTGGTCGCGAGTGAGAATTACACCCGGGCCATCGGCAGGTTCGTAGGCGGGTGTGCTAACCACTGCACCACCACTCCACCCCAACCCCTCCCACACACACACAAAGCCAAAGACCCCCCGATAGCCTTAACAGACTGTAGGGGCAAGTGCTGTTCGCGAGTTACACCTACAAAGGCCGGCACACGGCACACGAGAGGGCGTGTGGACAGCACCGCGCCCGGCCACCTTTGTTTCCCTAGTGGCGATGTTGAAACACTGCACCAGGTACTGATTTGAGGCTGAGTAGACCTAGGGGAGGGCCCATGACCAGTTCAAATATTCGCCGCTGTTATTTGCATGTGCTCCCCGTGGTTGCGTGGATTTTTCTACGAGTCCTCCGGTTTTTTCCCTCCACGTTCAGAAACCCGCGTTTGGAGTGTTTGGCTGCTGCTGACGTAAATTCCCACGCGATGAGAAGCCACTTCTCGTGTGAGATGCCGTTCGCAATGGCCAAGGTCGCTCCTGACAAAACCCTTACCCGGGAAACATAAAAGTTTTTAGTTTGAGTGAGCGGGAATCAAACTCGGGTCACCAGGTGCGTAGCGCAGCGCACTAACCACTACACTCCTGCTCCCACACACACAAAGATAAAGATCCCCCGTATAGCCTTAACAGACTGTAAAGGCAAGTGCTGTTAGCGAGCACCTATGAAGGCCGCAATGGTACACGAGAGGGTGGGTGGCCAGCACCACGCCCGACCGCCTTTGTCTCCCCAGGTACTCATTTGAGGCTGAGTCGACCTAGGGGAGGCCCAGGACAGGTTCAGATAATCGTCACTGGTGTTGGCCGTGAGCGGGAATCGAACTTGGGTCGCTGGCTTCATAGCGCAGCGTAGCGCTAACCGCTACACTACCGCTCCCACATACACACACGTACACACACCACAATCACACCCAATCACAAACGCAGACAACTTTACACCACACCACATCACGCAGTCTACATTAAACACTCCCCAACCATACTAAATATGCTAATAATCATCGCCATGCTCATTTCGAGCAGCAACTCAACTCCTGAGCAAGAGCATCCAATCGCCCCGAAGCTACGCTCCCGCAACTTTTGCGGCGGAAAAATTATAAATAAAATAAAACTCGCTAAGCAATTTCATAGATTATGTTAAATCCGAACGCTACGATAGCCCAGGGCAGCAGTGCTTTTAATTTCCATTAAAACTAACGAGATTCATTTTTGTTTGTGGCGTTCTTGCAACAACAACAGCCGAAAAAATGAAAAATACTGCCGTTGAATATTCAGGCGGCAACTTTATCTTTTTTTTTTGCTCCCACCCCCACCGACCCCACCCTCCCCATTATTTAAAAATCTCGGAATAAAGTTGGAGCGTTTAATATTCATTAGATGTTTTAGCCGGGAAGTACATTCAGCCCGGCAAATAAGCGGTTCTGGGCTAGGTCACAGCTACGAGGGACGACGCATCAATAACAATAATACATCATGATTAATGGTAACTGATTATTAATAATGATGAATTATTGATACTAGATTTGAAGTTT
The DNA here is from genome assembly GCA_014621495.2 of Entosphenus tridentatus. Classification (NCBI taxonomy): domain Eukaryota; kingdom Metazoa; phylum Chordata; class Hyperoartia; order Petromyzontiformes; family Petromyzontidae; genus Entosphenus; species Entosphenus tridentatus. The sequence goes on from JAAXLI020001648.1 coordinate 14,773, forward strand.
TCGTGACTGCATGGATCCATACTCTTTGGTTCTTTCGGTAAAGTCACTTAGGTGGAAAAAAAATACTAATATTAAATAAAAATAAAATAAGCGTCCGTCATCAGGTGCAACTGTTTTCGCTGAAGAAGGACGCTTGTGTGTTGTGCGCGAAACGTCGTGATTTAATGTAGTTGTTTCTATTTTTATTTTTCGATTTAAAGTTTTCGTGACTGCAGGGATTCATCTTCTTGGTTCTTTCGGTAAAGTCACGTAGAAGGGAAATGATAGAATAATAAAGATAAAACATAATAAAATGCCGCGACTCTAAGGTTAAATATACGCAGCCAAGCCTGGTGGTGTTCATTCAGACGCTGTCTTTCCGACAGCCCTGTTCTTCACCTGAGGACGGCTGCTTGCGTTGTGGCCGAAACGTCGTGAGAATTTTATTTTATAATGTTTTATTTGTATTACTTTATTTGTATTCTTATCTTTTTTTCACCTACGTGACTTTACCGAAAAAACCAAGAAGTATGAATGATTGATTATGAATAATTGTTAGTAATTATTGTTATTAATAAGCAAGCGATGGAGAAAATGACACCGAGAGGCAGAAACAGGTACACGTGGTTGAGAGAACACGACTTGATACATTTCCACGCAAATGTATCCCTCTCACCTTGATACATTTCCATGATCTTGAAACTTGAAAAGAAACTGAACATAAGATGATGACTCTTTGGTTCTTTCGGCAAAGTCACGTGGGTATAAAATAAAATAAATCACGACGTTTCGGGACAGCGTGGTCTGCTGCTGAGGCAGAGTGTTTGAAAAAGGTTTGAAATGGGTGTAGCCCAAGGGTTATGGCCGGGGCTGGTGATGTTAATGTGAGAGATTAGCATGATGTTAATGTGAGAAATTAGATGGCACGGCAGTGGCTATGTTAATGTGAGAGATTAGCATGATGTTAATGTGAGAGATTAGCATGATGTTAATGTGAGAAATCAGAGGGCACGCAAATGGCTATGTTAACATGAGGGATTAGCATGATGTTAATGTGAGAGATTAGCATGTTAATGTGAGAGATTAGCATGATGTTAATGTGAGAAATTAGAGGGCACGGCAGTGGCTATGTTAATGTGAGAGATTAGCATGATGTTAATGTGAGAAATCAGAGGGCACGGCAGTGGCTATGTTAATGTGAGAGATTAGCATGATGTTAATGTGAGAGATTAGCATGATGTTAATGTGAGAGATTAGCATGATGTTAATGTGAGAAATTAGAGGGCACGGCAGTGGCTATGTTAACATGAGGGATTAGCATGATGTTAATGTGAGAGATTAGCATGATGTTAATGTGAGAGATTAGCATGATGTTAATGTGAGAAATTAGAGGGCACGGCAGTGGCTATGTTAACATGAGGGATTAGCATGATGTTAATGTGAGGGATTAGCATGATGTTAATGTGAGAAATCAGAGGGCACGGCAGTGGCTATGTTAATGTGAGTAAAGATGAATAAAGATTCTGATGATGATTTAGGTCCGTGCGTGCGTGCGTGTGTGTGTGTCTGTGAGGGTGAGGGGGCTGGTACCTGAGCGGAGGGAGGAGGGAAGAGACTGGGATGGTGTCCGGGTGGGACTGGACCGTCTCCATCATCGCAGAGAGCAGCTCGGACGCCAGGGACCGCACTGAGACACAACAGAGAGAGAGAGAGAGAGATGGTATTGGCAGATGCTAGTGATTGATGATGCGTATTGTAATGATGCTTGTGATTTAACTCGTAGGTATACAAAGCCAATACCACGATTCCTGGTCGATGTGTGGGTTATAGGTGTGACACGTTAGGTGATGTACCAGGCTAGGGTCAAGGGACAGACCGTGGCAGGTGCTATGCAAATCACCCGTGCTCCCCACTGTGCCACCTCACTGCGGTTTATCCGCCTCGGCGCTGCGCCCATTGTTGTGAGCGCTCACCCGCACCCCCCCGCGCGCTCTCGCGACACGCAAGACTCAGCTTCTCGTCTCAAACTCGGCCTATTTTTATTAAAAAATGGGGGACGAATCCGTTAAAAAAAAAGAGAGAGACACAGAGAGACACAGACAGCGATGAGATAAAGACGTAGAAAAGAGACACCGACAACGGACACGCAGATTGACAGACAGAGCGACAGATAGGCAGACAGACACAGGTGAGACAGAGACGCGTGGACGAAACGGCGATACACGGACACGCACGCAGACGCGGCACGAACAGAGGCACCTGAACAACACGAGAATGAGACGCGCAGAGAGACAAAGACAGCCTCAACCGACACTCATCTCACAAATACCGAGATGGGTGACCAGAAGCACGCGAGACAGAGAGACACGGGCACGGGTGGGGTGCGCGGGGTTAGCGGCGGATCTCGGGGCCGTATCCCCGCATGCACCGGCAGGGTCTTGGACGTGAGCGAGGGCTCGGAGAGCCGAGGGGAGGAGTGGGGGGACGTCGGCGGCGCTGCAGGAGGCGTCGCGGCTCCGCTGGAAGACGTCGCGCAGGAAGCAGAGCGTGTGCGCCAGGCGCGGCGGAGGAGGGGAACCCGCGCGGAACTGCAGGTGGTGGTCCCTGCGAACGGAAGCGTCGTCTTGATGAGGACGTTCGTTTTATTGACGGTGGAGGAGGTGCACGAGGAATGGCGGCGAGTTTGTCGCCGATGGTTTGTTGAGCTTCCCGCCGCAGAACCTCCGTTTAGCGCGGTTGGTTACGAGGTTACGTGCCAATGTGGAAGAGTATTCTTAGGTTTTTTCGGTAAAGTCATGTAGGTAAAACATTAAAATTAATAAAAGTAAAATTAAAATAAAATAAAAATCACGACGTTTCGGAGGCAACACAAACGTCGTGATTTTTATTTTATTTTAATTTTACTTTTATTAATTTTAATTTTAATGTTTTACCTACGTGACTTTACCGGAAAAAACCTAAGAATATGAATCCTTGCAGTCACGAAAGCTTCAAATCTAGAATGTGGAAGAGGTTCAACGTAAGAACGTACACACGAGCGATGAAAGCTCTCTTTGAAAGACGTCCAGTCGGGCGCAGGGCGAGAAAGTTACAACAACAAACACAATACAAAACCCACAATGGGGGTGTAAAGTGTCGGAGAGGTATGCAAATCACAAACGAACTAAACGATTATATATATATATATTCTTGGTTCTTTAGGTAAAGTCACGTAGGAAAGAAATAATAAAATAATACAAATATAAAAAAAACTATAAAAATTCTCACGACGTTTCGACAGCAAACACAAACGTCGTGAGAATTTCAATTGTTTTTTAAAATATCTGTATTATTTTATTATTTCCCTTCTACGTGACTTTACCGAAAGAACCGAGAATATGAATCCCTGCAGTCACGAAAGCTTTAACTCACAAACGAACTAAACGAACTCGATTCTACTTCGCCAGGCAAAGCCCACTGGGCTAATTCGCTTCTTTGTCAGAAGCGACCAGGCCACAAATCACAGCTCATCGAAGTGGCTCATCACGTGGGAATGTACAGCGGCCAAATAACCTGAACGCGAGATGTTCGATTCTAATTGTGGAGGGATAAACCGGAGGCCCCATGACTGTGGTCTGCCCCAGGCAGCCTTTACAGACTGTAGGGGCAAGTGCTGTTAGCGAGTGGAACCTATGAAGGCCGGCACGGCACACGAGGGGGTGGGTGGCCAGCACCACGCCCGACCGCCTTTGTCTCCCCAGTAGCGATGTTTACACACCGCGCCAGCTACTCATTTGAGGCCGAGTCGACCTAGAGGAGGACCAGGAATGGTTCAGATAATTGCCGTGAGCGGGAATCGAACTCGGCTCGCCGGGTTCGTAGCTCCCGACATACAAAGACAAAGATCCCACCCCCCCGTATAACCTGAATAGACTGTTGGGGCAAGTATTGTTTAGCGAGCACACCCACCCACCCACTCACACACTCACCCGCACGCAAAACACTCACCTAACGCTCACCACCAGGTGTTTCCGGAAGGCTGCCACCTGCGTCTCCACGGGCGAGCGGAAGGAGGGGGCCAGCGCTGCGAGGAAGGGGGAGCTGGGGGGGTTCGTTTGGAGCCCTGGGGGGCCCGGTGGGGGGCAGAGCGAGGGGGGGCTCAGGCGGTGGAACCACAGCCGCACCACGGTGGAGAGGATCTTCGGCAGGAAGGGAAGCTGAGAGAAGACCCGTGACATTCCCTGTCGGACGCAAAAGACAAAGGATCCTCCGTGTCACCTACATAGGCCTTTGGGACAAGTGCTAAAGTAAAAGGAAACTTGTATTTTACAAGGTCAGGCCCAGTTAGCGATACAGCTCGTTGTCAGACGCGACCTGGCCAGGGCAGGATCGTGGTCCCGTGAGGCCACTGGGCACACGGCGTCTGGAGGACCCCCCCCACCCGCTTTGCCATCATGCAGGGTCAGTGACCTCGTAGCCCCAGGAATGGCTTGGTTGCTCATTTGATTCTTGTGAACTGCCCAACTGCTCCTGAGGTGTAAATGATGGTTCTTGTACACCATCAGCTGTTGAGGGTTCGCCTTCAAAGGATGGCTCTGGGGGAGTGACAACATGACTGGAAACTGAACTAGTGCTGGTTCCTTCCTCACAGCTGACAATAGTGCTGCTGTCATCATCGTTATTACTATCAGAGGGGTTTTGAAAGAAGTTGCCAATGAGTGGAACACTTTGAAGCAAAACTGCCTCTCTTGCCTCCCTTTCTTTTTTGGCTTTCCTTTCGGAAGCACCACTACTCCAACGTTTGTGGTCCATATTTCAGAGCTAGTATGCTATTTATATGAATATATTTATAGCATATAACTCAATACTTATTCAATAATCATTCAATTTAATATATATTAATAATGACAACACCCTTCAAATACTGTTGTTGGAAAACACAATCAAGTGGTAGTATTTTGTAGTTTACTTGTACTTAAAGGCAGCTTTGAGTAGATCAAATAAAAAAAATGAAAAGCACGTAAAATAAAATAACCTTAACCCTTTAAAAAGGCTGTTAGGAAATAGCCCTTAAGAGGGATTGTTGAATTAGTCTTTAAAAGGCTGTTGTTTTAGAAAAAACATTTAAAAAGTCTCTGACTATATTACTGTGGCATACCAAGCAAGAAAACAGGCATCTTTCTGCGGCTTTTCCTACCAAGAAAAGTCTCATAGACCTGCCTGGCACAGAGAGAATTGTGTTGCCTGAAATTCAAAAGCTAACTTTTTTTCCATTGCCCCGAACAACCAACAAAGGTTTCTGATAAGTCAGTGAAATGACTTGGTGCAGACGATGCACATACAGTGAGGGAAAAAAGTATTTGATCCCCTGCTGATATTTGTACGTTTGCCCACTGTTGAAGAAATGATCAGTCTATAATTTTAATGGTAGGTTTATTTGAACAGTAAGAGACAGAATAACAACAACAAAATCCAGAAAAACGCATGTCAAAAATGGTTATAAATTGATTTGCATTTTAATGAGGGAAATAAGTATTTGACCCCTTCTCAATCATGAATATTTCTGGCTCCCAGGTGTTTTTTATACAGGTAACGAGCTGAGATTATGAGCACACTCTTAAAGGGAGTGCTCCTAATCTCAGCTTGTTACCTGTATAAAAGACACCTGTTCACAGAAGCAATCAATCAATCAGATTCCAAACTCTCCACCATGGCCAAGACCAAAGAGCTCTCCAAGGATGTCAGGGACAAGATTGTAGACCTACACAAGGCTGGAATGAGCTACAAGACCATCGCCAAGCAGCTTGGCGAGATGGTGACAACAGTTGGTGCGATTATTCGCAAATGGAAGAAACGCAAAAGAACTGTCAATCTCCCTCGGCCTGGGGCTCCATGCAAGATCTCACCTCGTGGAGTTGCAATGATCATGAGAACGGTGAGGAATCAGCCCAGAACTACACGGGAGGATCTTGTCAATGATCTCAAGGCAGCTGGGACCATAGTCACCAAGAAAACAGTTGGTAACACACTACGCCGTGAAGGACTGAAATCCTGCAGCGCCCGCAAGGTCCCCCTGCTCAAGAAAGCACATATACATGCCCGTCTGAAGTTTGCCAATGAACGTCTGAATGACTCAGAGGACAACTGGTGAAAGTGTTGTGGTCAGAGGAGACCAAAATGGAGCTCTTTGGCATCAACTCAACTGGCCGTGTTTGGAGGAGGAGGAATGCTGCCTATGACCCCAAGAACACCATCCCCACCGTCAAACATGGAGGTGGAAACATTATGCTTTGGGGGTGTTTTTCTGATAAGGGCGACAGGACAACTTCACCGCATCAAAGGTACGATAGACGGGGCCATGTACCGTGAAATCTTGGGTGGGAACCTCCTTCCTTCAGGCAGGGCATTGAAAATGGGTCGTGGATGGGTATTCCAGCATGACAATGACACAAAACACACGGCCAAGGCAACAAAGGAGTGGCTCAAGAAGAAGCACATTAAGGTCCTGGAGTGGCCTAGCCAGTCTCCAGACCTTAATCCCATAGAAAACCTGTGGAGGGAGCTGAAGGTTCGAGTTGCCAAACGTCAGCCTCGAAACCTTAATGACTTGGAGAAGATCTGCAAAGAGGAGTGGGGCAAAATCCCTCCTGAGATGTGTGCAAACCTGGTGGCCAACTACAGGAAACGTCTGACCTCTGTGAGTGCCAACAAGGGTTTTGCCACCAAGTACTAAGTCATGTTTTGCAGAGGGGTCAAATACTTATTTCCCTCATTGAAATGCAAATAAATTTATAACATTTTTGACGTGCGTTTTTCTGGATTTTTTTTGTTGCTATTCTGTCTCTCACTGTTCAAATAAACCTACCATTAAAATTATAGACTGATCATTTCTTCGTCAGTGGGCAAACGTACAAAATCAGCAGGGGATCAAATACTTTTTTCCCTCACTGTAGGCCGCACCCCATCGATGGGGAGGGGGAAAAAAAGGCCTCGTAAGAGTTGTCGACAATTTGCATGTCAACGTTAGCATCATCTACTTAGGGGCCGGCCATAAATGACGTCACGCGATTTTGGACGATTTTTGACGACCCCCCCCTCCTCAAATATGACGTCATAAAGCTCTGCTCACCCCCCTAAATAAACTAAAACATGTTTCAAATCGCTTTAAACTGTTGTCATTGTAGTGCGTATTTAATGTGACGCTGCACTCTGATGTTGTAGAAAAAACATGTATTAAAAAGTCTATTTAATTAAGTAGAACGTGTTGCCTATATTTATTTAAAGTTGCGCATTTTTACGTGACGTCACATTTCTCAATGTTTCTCAATCCCCCCCTCGTCACACATCGTCACAAATGTCTGACCCCCCCCCCCCCCCTAGGTGCGTGACGTCATTTATGGACGGCCCCTTACGTGGATCTAAAAACAGACGGTCTATGGAAAAAATGAATGGGGTTTTCCTTAATTATTAAGTATGGATTGGGTCTCTTATTCATGCGTTAGTGTATGAAAAAATATAGCTTTTGGCATATTTTTTTTATGGTTTCACAAAACCGCGGTGTATTTTTAATAATTGATTTGTCAACGGCTGACTAAGCTCTCATCAAACGACGAGCTCTCGGTCTCACCGGCTGGCTTTGTAGTGCGACAGCTTAGTTGGTTGTAAGGGCAGCTGGCTGGCAAAAATAGCAGCCAGCTAACTAACGTCTGTTAACAAGCTGAATCACGTGGCCAGCTAACTCGGGAAAGTGGGCATCTAGCTAAAATAAAGGGATAGATAGTTACGGTCAGTCAAACAACGAACGTCTTGCCACAATACGACGCCCTTCAAACTGTCTTGTTATACAGAATGAACTGGCTTGTTGGTGAATATTGCATCACGTCACGGCGTATCGCAGCGTGCCAACCAGTGGCTCAGTTGTACAGCAGCAACGCACTCTCTGAGAGGCTCTCGTTTTCGGCACGCGCTGTGTGTGCCAAGGGGCCCCCCCCCAGGCGTTACGCTCGGGGGTCCTAGTGGTCAACTCACACTGGAAGTACTCAGGG
>JAAXLI020001649.1:0-13283 GCA_014621495.2 Entosphenus tridentatus
TGTGGGGGGTCAAGGACATCACTCACATCTGTCAAAAAATAGCTTCGTAGCTCAACGGATTCCTCCTCCAGTATTAATTAATATTCTGATCCTGAAATATGCTAATTGGCTGTGGTCGAGTGGGAGACGAGTCAGTGGCCACCTGCGTCACGAGGGGGAGATGCGGAGGGAGGGAAGTGAGCCCACGTGCGAGCGTGGCCGTGAGTTCCTCCAGACCGCGAGACCGATCGTCGCATCAACCAGGACGCCACCGCTGAATGGATCGCCACGCTATAGATACGCCCAACTATGACGCGGCAGGGCGTCACAGTCCATTGTGACGCGTCTCAGCGTCACGGTCCATTGTGACGCGTCTCGGCGTCACGGTCCCTGCACTGAGTCCACGTGCCACCTCCCATCCTGATTCACTTCGCCGCCGTGTTCATTACTAGTGGCGTGTGCCACTCCCCACCTATTCATCACCACCCCTCCCCGTCTCCCCCGTCCCCTTCACCACCGCAATCCTTAACCACCAGGACACCCCCAGGACGTGTCTGCATGCACCTCGCCCCTCGTCAGAAAAGCATCACACCTCCAAGGACAGCTTGGGCTGACGCTCGACATTAATACAGGAGAGGTGTTGCATTGGGGGTTCAGTCCCTGAAATTCACCACCCCCAGACACTCCCTGCCCCCCACCAGGGTTATGAATCGTGACGCCCATGACCTGGGCGTGAACTCTAAGGGGTGAACTCCGCTGCCCTGTCGGCATCCCGCCTGCCTCTCACGCCGCCGCAGCGCGCCTGCCTGGACTCGTAGGGCCACAGGGCCACGCTCTCTCACGGGAGGCTGAGGGCTCGTCTCTCGGGAGGAGGGCTCTGCATGCCGCATTGGGATGTCTCAGCCAATTCAATGGATCTCGTGAAGCGCCTTCGTCTGGGAGAACAGCGGGGAACGCCGTAGGAAAGTCCATCTCGCTGGGGGGGGGGGGGGGTGACACACAGCACCACAGCCATCTCCTGGCCACACCTTGACGCCCACACGCCTGCGACACCTGGCAAGCCCTGGCGGTGGTCCAGTCCCTCCAAGTACTGAGCAGGCCCGGCACCTGCTTAGCTTCCCCGAATCCATCGACATCGGGGAACCGATTCAGGGATAGTTTTGGTCGTTAGCAGTCGACAGCTGAGACTCCGGTGTCATGGTGGTGGTGCAGCAGCAAAAACGTGCACGTACAGTACACCACATACTGCATACAGTACACGTACAGTATATACAGTACATACAGCGTTGACCTTGTTCAGGTCAGATGTGTCGTTTGCTGCAGTAACTTGCTGGACCTCTGTGAGAAAGAGCTTCATAGCTCATCGGATTGCTCCCGCAGGCGAAATAAAGATTCCGATTCTGAGATGTCAGGCGCCACTGATGTCGGCCGGGATCGCGACTCAAATTCAGGCGGGCTGAGCAGCGCCGCCGCCACGTGTCTCGCCACAAGCCGATTTACGAAACAAATTAAAAGAATAAAAAATAAAGTTTTCTTTAAATAAATAAAGCGGTCTTCAACAAAAATCATCATAATCATAATAATAAGTATGACTATTATGATGATCACGTGATGAGGAAGACAGTTTATTTATTATTTATTTAGAGACCGCACGCCTCGCGCTCCCCTCCCCCCCATGAGTGTCGTCTCGACCACCCCCTCCCCCCCATTGCATTCTCTGGACCCCCCCCACCGCCAGGCTGTAAACCGCACGACGCGCGAGAGAGGAAGAGGGGGGGGCCTCCCAAATCCCAAGAAAGGAAACCGCTCCCCGAAATTATCTCGAGAAATCGCGATAGATTGAAATTAGTAAAAAAAACGCACCACCCTCCCATCGCTGTGAGCCTTGAGTAAGATAACAACCGCTCCCCCGCTCCGTGTGAGTCCCGTCGACAGAAGCCGCGGAGACTCCCCCATCGACCCGCCTCGCCCCCCCCACTCCAGTCCCCAGCAAGCAGCTCCGACAGCTCCCTGACTTTTCCACCATCCCCTCCCGGTGCTTCTCGAGAGACGCTCCGGGCGTTTTCTTGTTGTTGCTGCTGCTGCTGTTGTTGTTGTTTACTTCAGTAGCGACGCTGCAGTATATTCAGTATACCCATCATGTCCACGACGTCGTCGTTTGGCCGGGAGATGATCTTCGATTGTCTCACCAGGAGGAAGGAGGGGGAGTGATTTCGTTCGTTAACGCCGCCCGAGATCGACATTCTAACGCGATCGATTTGCAAAGATGCGTCGAGGCGTGTACGCGGCAGACAAATTCACCAAAGCCCACTTGCTGTACTGCCACCTCGAGGCGAGCCGTCGACCCTCGCCTCCAAATGCCGGGTCACGGGAATGCGCGCCGTGACCCTGACTCGTGCCAGCGTTTTATCCATTGTCCTGGACGATAAAGGCGCAGCCCTGCAATGACTACAAGCTGCCTGTAAGATAGGCAGATCACAAGCTTGCTGATGTCAATAATACTTTGTGTGTCCTAGACGGAGCGACGGAGACGCGATGTGAGACGTCTGAGCGCGTTCACCGCTGGCCACGAGCACCTTGACAAGGGTGACGTTCCCGGCAGTGCCTCGAGACGCAAATCGGCCTCCTCGGCTGCCACGCTCGCCAGACGTCTTCCTTGGAAGGACGTGGGAGTTACCCCGCTCTCCCCCCCCCCACACTTTAAACTTTAGAAATAAAACTATTTTTATTTTAGCAGGTAAGGTCCGCTGAGCTGTGTAGCCTTTTTCCAGAAGCGCCCTGGCCATCACAAATGATAGCTCAACGAAGTGGCTTATCACGTGGACATTTATAGCAGCCAAATACTGTAAACGCGTGTCGGTTATACATGTGGAGGGGAAACCCCGAGGATGCAGAGGGAAATCCACGCGACCCCAGCGAGAACACGCAAACTGCAACTACACAGGCGTCATCAGGGTCAGGGTCGAGCCCAAGCCCTCCTGCATACCAGGCGAGGTAGTTAACATCGCGTCCCCACAGCGCCCCTCTACCCCTGCCATCGTTACGACTGCCGCGGCCGGAGATCGAACCAGCGACCTGGCGCAATGCCGAACTCCATAGCGCTCAGCATGAGATCACTGGGGCAGTATCCCTCTCGATGTTGATTGAGATTTTGTTTACAATGTGCAAATTATCAACCACCATCATCAGCACAGACTCGTCACGTCATCGGGAAGACATTGATGTATACATTAATCAATATTGCTTCATAGCTTCCATTCAAATACAAAAACACGAAAAGATTGACATTGTACATGAGCTGCGTTAATTTGCTGGCAATGCGTTGTATCGTGCACGGAGCATCGAACTGCCTGTCGTAGGATTATTACACGTGTTGCCTAATCGGATTACGAGTAATAATGATGATGATGATGACTCGTGTTGTGTCCAGCAAGCCGGTGGAGTGGGAGCGCAGTCGCAGCTGAATGCACGGTGCCATGAACGCGGCCGAGCCTGGGTTTGAATACGCGCCACTGCGATCCGAGCCTCACACGCGTGCACGGAGTGCGCAGAAATGACCCCCCCCCCCCCCCCCCTCGAGCAAGAGTAGCTGCGGGTTGGTGAACGGTGGCGGGGGGTGACTTGGACCACTCGCCACTGAACTTCATCCGTGGACACGAGTCACGCTCCGGTCGTCGGCTTCATCCCTGCGTGGCAGGAGCGCTGTGGTTTGCTGCACGATGCGCGCCCGCGTACTGTTCACGGCAGCTTGAGCGCGTTACGAATTGGACCTCGTTGACTCCAATCAAAAGTTCTTATCACGGGGCTGCGTACACTCACAACAAGAGGAAGGTCCCCCGTACATAGCCTGGGCTGTTCGCGAGCAGCTACTATACATGCCGGGAACGGCACACGAGGGGGTGGGTGGCCAGCGCTGTTTACACAGCGAAACAGGAACTTATTTGAGGCTGAGTCGACCTAGGAGAGTCCCTGGACCGGTTCAGATTATTGTCACCGGTGTTGGCCGTGAGCGGGAATCAAACTCGGGGGCCGGATTCATAGCGAAAGTTGTCTAACCGCTGCGCCACCGCTCCCCACTCACACGGTTTAGTCAGCAGGCTATGTGTCCTGTTTTGCGCTCTTCATGGACATGCTTTGTGTTTATTTTCGAGGTCCCGTGTGAATTGTGCCAACTCGCAAGGGCCAATTGTGATACGAAAAAAAACCGTGGCGTAAAACCCGCAGCGAATAAAGCAGAATGTGTCCTGCTGTGTGTGGATTATAATTTTGAATCGGTTTTAAATAGGAAGCCTTTTACAAGCAGTTCGGAAATACTCGTCGGGTGGTCGCGATTTATGAGTGCTCATCAGAAGACGAGGCTGGGAAAGACGCCAGCTGCCTTTTTGTATTTAACAAGTGGAGACAATTCCACTCCCTAAATCATTAGCGTCGTGAGTTGCGCATTGCCAAATCTTTGTATTTTGTTGTTGCTGCTGTTGCTGTCAGCAGGCGTGGTGCTGGCCACCAGGCGCCTCGTGCGCCGTGACGGCCTTGATCGGTGCTGACGACCAGCGAGCACTTGCCCAAACAGTCTGTCGAAGGCTATACGGGGAATCTTTGTCTTTTGAAGAGCGCATCACTACGACAGGCAGTTTGACAGCTGCGCTTGGAAGCGCATTGTGTGTGTGCGCGTGTGTGTGTGCGTCTGTGTGGTGTGTTGTGTGGTGTGTGTGGTGTGTGTGTGCGCGTGTGTGTGTGTGCGTCTGTGTGGTGTGTGTGTGCGCATGTGTGTGGTGTGTGTGGTGTGATGTGTGCGTGTGTGTGCGTGTGTGTGTGCGTCTGTGTGGTGTGTGTGGGGTGGTGTGTGTGGTGTGTGTGTGGTGTGTGTGTGTGTGGTGTGTGTGTGCGCGTGTGTGTGTGGTGTGTGTGTGGTGTGTGTGTGGTGTGTGTGTGTGTGATGTGTGTGTGGTGTGTGGTGTGTGTGGTGCGTGTGTTGCGTGTGGTGTGTGTGTGGTGTGTGTGTTGTGTGTGTGGTGTGTGTGTTATGTGTGTGTGTGGTGTGTGTGGTGTGTGTGTGTGTGGTGTGTGTGTGGTGTGTGTTGTGTGTGTGGTGTGTGTGTGTTGTGTGTGTGTGTGGTGTGTGTGTTGTGTGGTGTGTGTGTGTGTGGTGTGTGTGGTGTGTGTGTGGTGTGTGTGTGGTGTGTGTGGTGTGTGTGGGGTGGTGTGTGTGGTGTGTGTGTGCGCGCCGGCTCAACAAAGCACGCGCTTCTGCGTGGAGAGCACGCCAGCTCACAACGACCGGCGTCGCGCCAGCAGCGCGATCGAGATGCACGACGGTGCCGGTGACAGCCGCCGCGCGTCTCCACCGTCACTGCGGGGAGGTCTGCATCCAGCATTCGATATAAAGGGCGGGAAGGGTCGGAGCAGCTGCTGATGATGATGATGCTGATGATGATACCGATGATGCTGATGATGATGCTGATATTTATGATGCTGCCGATGATGCTGATACTGATGCTGCTGATGATGCTGATACTGATGATGCTGATGCTGATGATATTTATGATGCTGCTGATTATGCTGCTGCTGATGATGCTGCCGCTGATGATGATGATCGTGATGACATTACAAGCTTTGCAGAGTCGTACCTAAGCAGACATGCTACTCCAGTCGAAGACCACGAATAGTTCTCGAGAGACGTCTCGAGCTGACTTCCTTCTTAGAGAGCCGAGAGCAACGGCGCCTGGGGCAGCTTCTGTGGCAGTCGTCTTCCTGGTGCAAGGGGGGACCACAACGCGTCCTTGCGCTGACATTCGCCTTAGAGCAGCGACTCCTTAAGAACGTCAGCCAATTCTATACCCCACGGGGATCAGAGTGCTTGAACGGGATGCGTTGCGACTGTGTTGTTACTCCACGTGTTGTTGCTGTTGTTGATTCGCGATGCTGCTGCTTGACTGATCATCTCGAGGCAGCACGGTGGCTAGGAGATGTTACCTCCCTCGCCTGGTAAGCAAGGGGTCGTGGGTTCGGTCTGTATATTTGGAGTTTGCGTCTCTCTCTCTCACTCCCCGTGGTCGCGTAGATTTTCCTCCGCGTCCTCCGGGTTTTCCCTCGACGTTTAGAACCAACATCGCGCGTTCATAGTAATTGTCTGATTTAAATTGGCACCTGATAAGCCACTTCATTTAGCTGTCATTGTCAGGCTGCTTCTGAACAAGAGCTACATCGCTCAGTGGGCCTTGCCTGGTAAAACAAATGTAGCTTAGTTTTAAAAATAATAGTTGATCTTGCTATCTCCTGAACACGTGCTTACCATCATCACCTTGCCCACTATATCGTGGACACACGTGGGACTTGTAATGACGCAACAACCTGCCGATCCATAATGATAACAGCAACAATACTGCAGAGTTGCTGTGGGTGAGTCGAATCGTTTTGACTTGAGCTGATGAGCATATTCGTCTCTTAATACAAATAGTATTTGGGTGATGCCGCTGCCTCACTGGGCAGTGATGCACAAGTACAGTCAACAAACCACAATCATCATCAGCACATCCGTCAATGATACTGCGTGTGTGTGTGTAGTCTCGGGAAGAGAAAAAATAAAAATAAACGACGTTTCGGTCAATGGCCCTTCTACATCGTCCATATGTGCTTGTTATTTATTATATAATGTTTTTATTTGAAGGCAGTGATACCGACGAATGTGTTGACTGCGTAATGTTTTAGCTGCGCAGCTGCTGATGGAACGGCCGATCGGAGTCGACTCGTGTGGGGGTCTACGCCGAGATCACGGCGAGCGCTGAGGAGTCACCGACGCAGCCTCGGGACAGCCGTGAAGGGCTCTGGGGTCAATCACGTGGGGGGCTCGCACCACGCTGCTGGGGTCAATCACGTGGGGGGCCGGACTTTGCAACGCCTCGATAATTCACTTGATGATGATGATGATGGCGATAATACGACACTTTACATTTTGACCTAAAACTTTTGGTGACTGCAGGAATCCATGTTCTTTAGTCCTGTCGGTAAAGGCACGTAGATATAAAACATTTTAAAGTAAATGAAATAAAAACTACGACGTTTCGATCACAACACAAGCGGACGTCATCAGTTTGTATTTTATTTACTTTTATTTGTTTCTGTCTACGTGACTTTACCGAAAGAGCCAAAGAGTAAGATAAGGGCCACTTTGTTGAGCTATCATTTGTGGCCAGGTCGCTTCTGAAAAATAAGTGAATGCCTCAGTGAGCTTTGCTGGGTAGGATGGGGATGGTTTAGTTGTTGTATTTGTTTATTTTTGGATGATTAGTTGACCTCTCTTGAACTTTGCACTCCTGCCGTGTTTTTGTACTGTTGTTCATGTTGTTGTTGTCACGTTCCCACCCCGTATCCCTTAGTGCACATCTGCGACAAAGAGCTTCATAGCTCATCGGCTTCCTCCAGTCTAGATACACAGTCTGATTGTGATGTGATGATGATGATGTGCATTACAGAAATAATACCCCACCCGTAACTACCCCCCCCCCCCCCATCGTACCCCGTGCATAATTCTGTAAACCAATTCTCATACAAATGACAGACGCGCTGTAGCCACGCGACTTGCGGCGGAGGAGCGGCGATATTCCACAGATCCACGAGATTCCATAGATCCTCGATATTCCACAGATCCACGAGATTCCATAGATCCTCGAGAAGAGGAGGCGATATGATCTCTGAGCCTCGCGCGGTCCGTTCGTGAAACGTGTACAAGGTCATTCACAACGTTCATCATATTCAATGTAATGATGATGAAGACGTGTTCCTACTTCAACACACTCATCAACAACATGTTGGTCTTCACGGTAATATATCTACTGTATATGTTATCAAAGTTATATATATAGACACTGTATATATTATCGGCGAAGTGTTGGGGTACTGGCTCGTATTCATAGCAATGGCCGTTTTACGTGCCATGAAGAAGGTGCATTGCCCGAAACGTCGCCGATTATATATATTGTATGTAACCAACGTTGACGACGCGTGTGTTGAGTGTGTTGTTGTTGTTGTTGTTGTTAATCGTGTTCGTGGCACCACTCCCAACGCAGCAGCAGCAGCATCTTCAAGTCACTGTTCACCTTCCCACCGTCGGAGACGTCTCCTCTTGTCCCCCGGCGTGTTTTGTCCCCCCCCCCCCCCCCCCCCCCCCCGCCGTGTCCCGCCGTCCGCCTCGACACGTATTCGTTATTTATTTTAAATACAAAACTAAAACAAGAAAAATACCCCCATCCCCCTCCCCCTGCACCCCCCTCCCTGGTCCATCGCCTCGCGAGACTCACACTTTCGTCTCCATGCCGTCCACCAGCAGGGCGCAGTTATTGTTCCTCGAGCCGCCGTCGGGGAAGCGCCCCACGCTCACGGTGAGACGCGTCCGAGCGCGGGGGGCCGAGCCGTCGGCGGCGTCGTCGTCGTCGTCAGTGGCGAGTCCCGAGGAGTTTGGGTCTCCCGACTCCGTGCTCGAGTCCGTCTCGGCCTCGAGGCCCTGGGCGCTGCTGGGGCGGCGCTTCCGCGGCGTTCCGCTTCCCTGCGACGAGCGCGGCCCCACGGCACCTAAAGAGCCTCCGCCGCCTCCACCGCTACCGCCGCTGCCGCCGCCGCTACCGCCGCCACCGCCGTGGACTTTGACCGCCGAGTCGTCGTTGTCCGTCTCGCGGTGGTAGAAGTAGTTGAAGTTGGAGACGATCACGGGCACGGGCAGCGCGATGGTGAGCACGCCCGCGATGGCGCACAGCGAGCCCACGATCTTGCCGCCGATTGTGACGGGCCTCATGTCGCCGTAGCCCACCGTGGTCATGGTGACCACGGCCCACCAGAAGGCGTCGGGGATGCTCGTGAAGTGCGACTCGTCGCTGTCCGCCTCGGCGAAGAAGACGGCGCTCGAGAAGAGGATGACGCCGATGAGCAGGAAGAAGATGAGCAGGCCGAGCTCGCGCATGGAGGCGCGCAGCGTCTGGCCCAGGATCTGCAGCCCCTTGGAGTGGCGCGACAGCTTGAAGATCCTGAAGACGCGCACGAGGCGGATGACCCTGAGGATGGCGAGCGACATGGCGTGCTGGCCGCCCGGCGAGGAGGAAGACGACGGGGAGGGGAGCGCGGTTCCGCCACCGCCGCCGCCACCGCCGCCGCCGCCGCCATCGCTACCGCCATGCGCGCTCTGGTCTGCGAGCTCCGTGCCGAGCGTGATAAAGTACGGCAGGATGGACACGATGTCTATGACGTTCATGACGTCCTTGAAGAAGGCCGACTTGCTGGGACACACGAGGAAGCGCACGACGAGCTCCAGGGTGAACCAGACGACGCACACCGTCTCCACCACGAAGAAGGGGTCCGTGAAGGCGCTCAGCGGAGCCGCCGCCGCCGCCACGACGCTCGGAGGCAGCGGCGAGGAGGGCGACGAGGGCGGCACGCGCGGGTGCACGGGCGACCCTGGAGGCGGCGAGTTGCTGCTCACGACATCGGCCGACTGCACGTGCTGCTGCTGCTGCTGCTGGTTGTTGTTGTTATTGTTGTTGTTGTTGTATGCGGCGGCGGCTGCGGCGGCGGCGGCGTCGCGCCTCTCGTCTCGGAACTGCGGCAGCGTCTCGAGGCAGAAGACGATGATGGAGAGGACGATGACGGCCACCGACACGATGGCGATGGCGCGCGCGGGCGCCGAACTCTCGGGGTACTCGAAGAGGAGCCACAGCTGGCGGGCGAGGGGCGCGCGCGGCAGGACGCGCTCGGCCTCCTCGGGCGCGCAGCCCTCGTCCTCGCGGTAGCGCGCCATCGCCTCGTCGCCCAGCTCGTAGAAGCGCAGCTCCTCGGCGAACACGTCCACGGGCACGCCGGCTGGCCTGCGCAGGCGGCCGCGCGACTGGTAGTAGTGCAGGATGGAGTCGAAGCTCTGGCGGTTGCGGTCGAAGAAGAACTCGTTGCGCAGCGCGTCGAAGTATGGCGCTCGCTTGCGCGGGTCGCCCAGCAGCGTGCGCGGGAATCGCGCCAGGGTGCGCGCGTGCGTCTCGAAGCGCAGCCCCGACACGTTGATGGTGAGCCGCTCGCCCGCCTCCGGGAACCCGCCGGGGTCGACGCCGCCGCCGCCGCCGAAGCCGCAGCTGCTGCCGCTGCTGCCGCCGCTGCTGCTGCCGCGATGCTGCTGGTGATGGTGGTTGTGATGGTTGTTGTGCTGCTGCTGCGCCTGCTGCTGCTGCTGCGGTTGTTGCTGCTGCTGCAGGTTGTTGTGGTGGTGGTGGTGATGGTGGTTGTTGTAGTGCTGGTAGTAGGGCTCGCACGCAGCCGCGTCCAGCAGCAGCACGTCGAGCGCGTGCGGCGTCAGCACCGCGTGGCCGTGCGGGGCGCGGCAGCCGCCGAATCCTCGCGACCCCCCGGGACCTCCGCCGCCGCCGCCGCCGCCGCGGTGCCCATAGGGGCCGAGTCCTCCGCCGGTGTCCTGCACGCTCACCATCGCCACCTCCATCGCGGCGATAGCCACGGCGACGAGGAGGAGGGTGGTGGTGGTGGTGGTAATGGTGGTGATGGTGGTGATTGTGATGATGGTGAATTCTCCTACCCCATTGAAGGAGGGTGGCGGAGCGCGGCTGTGGCCGCTTCACGCGTGGATGAAGTCAAGCGAGCGACATGAGACGTCTTCGTCTGTGGCAGCCTCCGTCTCCTCCCCCCCCCCGCCCCGCCCCCCCCGCCCCCTCTGTGTGTGTGTGAGTGAGTGTGAGTCTTTGTGTGTGAGTGAGTGTGTGTGAGTGAGTGTGTGTGAGTGTTTTTTGGGACGATCTCGAGATCGTTGCGGTGAGAAGTTGATTGGGACAGGATGTTGTCTCCAATGCACCCTGCAATAGAAACAAGAGAGATTGCATGACCCGGGGTTGTAAATGGAGCGATTCTCTCCCTGTGTATGTCACTCACACACACACGAAGATCGTCTTATGACACAGACACACAAACGCACACCTGTGCGCAGTCGTGCGTGCACAGGTGAGAGTACTTGCACACGTCAGGAAGTCACACACGCGCGAAAACAGTCTCACAACACAGACGCGCACACGTGCACACAGGTGTATTCTACATTGCAAACTCATTTCTTTTAAAAAACAAATTGCGTCCAGTTTGTTGCCCCGATTAGCGCCGTTGGCTACGTACGGTGCGAAAGAAGTTCAACATACATACACGTGCAGTACGACAGGTGAGAATATCTGCTGCGGCCTCTGTTGACCCCTGGGTTGTCTCTTCGCTTTCGTTGACATTTGTGTGCCGGGTGTCGCGGCCGACTCCAGGGGTCGTCCTAAATCCGAGGGGGAGGCACCTCCTCCTCCTCCGCGGAGGGGGCCGATTCGTCAGTAAACTCTTTCCGGCCGGACGTTCCCCGCTCCAACGAGTAGGAGTCGCAGGAGACGCGTGCCAAACATTAATGACCGCTAGTATTTATACACGTGAGCGAGGGGCGCGCGTGTGTCAAATTGGCAAGAGGCGATGTGACATTGGATGCGTTGGCGCGGAGGTGTCGTGGGGGGTGATGGGGGCGGCGGATACCCCCCTCGCCCCCCCCCCTCGTGTGGTGGAGGCGCGTCTCGTGTGACAGACGCGAGGCTGCAATGAACGCGAATTAAAAATCGTGAGAAGGTAATCGACCGCCGAGCCCCGGTTCCGCCCCCAGATCGCGACTCTCATCTTGTAGCTCAACAACAACAACAACAATGATGATAACCCTCAACGCCGTTGTGGAGGTTCTCAACAACAAGAATAAGGTAGTAAGCCTGCTGACACAACCCGTCAGCCGCACGGCATTGTGGGAGTCCGTAATCCGCACCGCCTTCTGGGAGCGCGAACTTTCATCGGCGTTGATTTCAAGGCACGCGGGCAACGCAAAACATAAAACTCTGGGCCGGTTTCCACACTCGCTGTCTCAACAGCAGAGGGGCAGACTTCGCTTATCGGATCAACGCCTCAACCTCGTCACCGCCGTCGTTGTGGAGAATATCTCCTGAATATATCCGTCTCCCCGCACGCAAACATGAACTTGTTTTAAATATACTATGAGATCTCTTTTACCAGTGGCAAAATATAATAGTAGGTTTTTACCCTTTTAACTGGTACAAAACTGACAAAACTGAGAGTTTGTACCAGTTAAAAGGGTAAAAACCTACTATTATTGTTTTAAATATATACAGATTGTTGTTGCGTGGGTTGCCGTCTTCCGTTAGGGCAGACGGTGCCATTCGTCACCCCGACGCGCACACAACGTGCGACTCGGAGCTCAGGGTGCGTCCGTGCTCATCGGTGTCAAGCTGCCGCTGACGCAGCGACGCCACTCGCTCCTGCACGCTGCGGTCACTGACCCGCAGTGCTGCACACATCCATGGACGTTGAACTTCTTTCGCACCGGACGTAGCCAACGGTGCTAGTCGGAGGTGCGGGGGAAGGACAGTAAACTAAACGCAAAAGGCAATTCTCAAGAAATGAGTCAAAGTGCTTAGCTCCGGCGGCTTCCTGATGTGGGAAGCAGGAACGTTCCAGACGGCAACAGAAGGGCATCTGAAGGCGGGCGATGCAGTGACGGGCGTCTTTGTTTAATGGTGAACTTCACGTCGCTGCGAGGACGAGCGGAGTTCGCGTTGATGATGGTTGATGCTCCTTGACGAGCCCAGCAAGGTGTTGTGGTTCATTCGTGGCAAGCACTTTGTGGTATGGTCGTGGGATGTTGACTACCTCGCCTGGTGTGCAGGAGGGCGTGGGCTCGATCCCGACCCTGACGCCTGCTGCGGTGTATTTGGAGTTGGCGTGTCTCTCTCCCACCCGCTTGTGGTATATCTGCTGTAATACATTCCACGTCATAGGCCACTTCGTTGAACTATCATTTGTGGCCAGGTCGCTGCTAAAAAAATGGCTACATAGCTCAGTGGGCCTTACCTGGTAAAATAAAAAGCTAGTTAATGTATAGTCAGTGCAGTTAAAGTTTACCGATAAGACCTTAATATACCGGGGATCACAGAGCTTGGGCATCTCACCGCGCGGCCGCTGCCGCCTTCCTGCGACGCTGAGTCGCCCCCCCCCCCGTCTCTGTCTCTGTGCGACAGCGAGTCCTGTACGACGGCGATGCTGTGCTAGCACTTGGCATTATTTATTTATTATACCAAAGGGAAGCTCAGCGCGCCTTAGAGCACTTGGCGGCGGGCTTTGAACCGCCCGCCGGCCCTCCCTCGGGAGGGGAGGGGGAAGTGAGGAAGGAAGAGGGGGGAGGGGAGGGGAAGGTGAGGAAGAGGGGGGGAGGGGTGGAGGGGAGGGGGAGGTGAGGAAGA
>JAAXLI020001650.1:0-14106 GCA_014621495.2 Entosphenus tridentatus
TGATGCTGCTAATCCTGCATCATGCACGGGCAAAGTAACACTATTCACATACCTGCATTTCCCATATCCTCTCCCTTGGATGCTGCTAATCCTGCATAATCCACGGACACAAGTAGCACTAATTACATACCTGCATTTCCCATAAATATGCTAAATTCCTCTTCATATGCAAATTCTTTTGTTAAGGCGCCCCCCCCCTCCCAACCCAGCTTATATATATGCTCCAAGCACGTGTGCTGCCTCATTCAGACGCTGTCGCCTCGACAGACCTGGTTTCACCTGAAGACGGCTGCTTGCGTTGTGGCCGAAACGTCGTGAGAATTATTTCATTATGTTTTATTATTTTAATTATTTTATTACTTCCCTTCTACGTGACTTTACCGAAAAAACCAAGAAGATGAATTCCTGCAGTCACGAAAGCTTTAAATCGAAATAATTATATTATTTTATTATGTTTTATTTTATTATTTTATTATTTCCATTTTACGTGACTTTACCGAAAGAACCAAGAAGATGAATCCCTGCAGTCACGAAAGCTTTAAATCGAAAAATTGAGCCAACACTGCTGAGATCCTGGGTTCAAGCCCCAGTCAGGGTGTCTCTCTCAGGTTCATCATGGCCAGATTAGAGGCCATATGGCCTCGAGAGATATGTCTGAGAACAGATCTGTAGAGTTCAATGGGCTTTACTCGGGTTGTAAACCTCTGGCTAGCATTACATCGGTCAGTGTGTTTGTGTCGTCATCACAACGCAGGGAACGGTCACGATCTCAGCTGATCACCTTCATAAAAATAAAACCTACCACTGGTGTTAAATGCTGAGAATAACAGTTTTTTCAACTGCCAAAACGAACTGATAAAGGAGTGAGCGATACCACGGCAGAGGGGAACAACGCGGCCTCCAAGAATAAACACCTCGATCGAGACTCCTGGCTCAAACATTCCTCCTCGCAGTCACTGGCGGTGCGATCATCAGCCGCGTCAGAACATCACCAGGAGGCCGTTGCGTCCATCTCCCTCGCCAATGTAAAGTTAAAGACGCGAGCCACAGCAGCGCCACTGTGGCCACTGCAACCCAGACTATGTACAGTGGGTACAGTGCACTCACAGTAGTCTGCGCTCCGTCAACGGAGGAACAGCAAAACGACACGAATTCTGTTTGCTGAAGGTCTCCCGTCGTGAGGAGCAGACGTTGAAATCGGCAGTTAGTTCCTGAATATATTCCCTTACACAAGAATGGAACGGACTGCGTGAGGCTATTGGTCTAAATGAGTCTGCGTGCAAGTGTTGGGCTGTCTACGCAAGTCGATGGGTCTCTAAGCGAGTCTGCTGATAGCTCTGTGAGTCTGAGCATCTAGGCAATAATCTGGGTCAGCATGTGGGTCTCGATGAGTTTCTAAATAGGTACAGTAATTGGTATCAGCGCAGAGACCATCAACTTGCCACACTCGAAAACCCGGATTAATCACGGTTGCGCAGTTTGATTCCTGCATTGGAACCTGGGATCTAAGCTAAGTTAAACACAGCACAGGCCTGCAAAGTGTAGGACATTTGAGTCGACCATTTGGGGACTGCGGGTCTCTATGCGAGTCGAGGAGTCTACGTAGGTCAAAGAACTTGTGGCCGAGTGAATGCAGTGGGTGAATGAGAGACGCAATTGAAAGGCCGACTCATGCACTGCATTGCAAGTCCACTCTGCCAACACGCGTTGTGCGATGGGGTAAAGTGTGGGGACCCTCTCACCTTCATCCAAGGATGTACTTGCTGACGTGGAAGAGTAGGCCAAAAACAATAAATACACCTCCAGAAGCGGGTTTCCAGAGCTTGCTCTCTTCGTACCCGTCCTCCGCAGCGGTGAGAGCGAGCACTTGCAGGGCTGCACCTTCACCCCTCTAGTGACGAAGTATTTTGGA
Source organism: Entosphenus tridentatus (assembly GCA_014621495.2). Classification (NCBI taxonomy): domain Eukaryota; kingdom Metazoa; phylum Chordata; class Hyperoartia; order Petromyzontiformes; family Petromyzontidae; genus Entosphenus; species Entosphenus tridentatus. Next base: position 1,913 of record JAAXLI020001650.1, read on the forward strand.
CACATCCCGTCAGCCACGCGGCCTGAGCCGACCCAGAGCGAGGCCCAGGACCGTCACCAATGGCGGCCACGACACCCGGAAAAATAACTTGGGCCGCCATGACGTCACTCACCCACGTGGCCGCGCGGCACCGGAAATAGTAAAAGGGGGCGGAGATCTCCTGAATCTCGGTCTTTGACGTCACTGTGATGTAACAGCCACGACATCCGGTCTCGGGCCACGTGAAATCAATGTTGGAGAGACACGCGGAGGAGACGGACGCAAAAGAAAGCAGCTGAAGCCATCCGAGCGAATACTCGAACAGGTGAGAGTGGAAGAGGTGTGGGGAAAGAGCAACAGAGTGGGAACGAATCAGAGTTAGACTTGGTTACACTCGGTAGCTTCATGTGTTAACGATGTGATTTTGTGTTCATGATGCAAGTCCGTGTTGCTGATGTGGGTCCGTTTTGTTGATATGAGTTTGTGTTGATGATGTGGGTCGGATGATTTGGGTCCATGTTAATGTGTGTGTATAAAGAACTGAACAGTTAGATTTCACAAATGTGGCTGTCGCCTGATGAAGCTAGTGGTAATTAGCGGCTAAAAGTCGTGCTCAGATTGTAAATGTTGTGGCTTGGCTCTCCAACACACCGGTGTTCTGTACTAGTGACGAATTGGCATGTTCTGTTTAAGTGACAACCCTTACTAGTTGTCTGTGTCGGGTGGTGGCGGGTTTTAACGACACATTCATATATTTATGCGATCTAACCCAAAAATAACTCTATTATGGATGATATTAGTCGTGAAAGTCTACGTGTTAAACTGTGTTTGTGTTGATGATGTGGGTCCGTGTTGATGGTGTGCTTCCGTATTGACGATGTGGGTCCGTGTTGATGATGTGAGTCCGTGTCGATGATGGATGTCCGTTTTGACGATGTGGGTTTGTATTGGAGCTGTGATTAAGTCAGGGGACAGAGACCGGGAAGCATAGAAGTGCAGTACAATGATGGATTTTGCTGCTCTGCCTCACACCTTACTCACCCATCTCACCCCCATTCAACCTCTAGTGGTAGCTATCCATGTGGGTCACCAGGTGGCTCAGCACTTGGCCTGCAAGTGGTCATTAGTCTGCCAGTAGAGAGCGATGTGCAATCCCAAATGAGTAATGATATAAATGTTCAGGATTTCACGATATAGAGATGTGAATCGTATTGTCAGAAATGATCCTAGACTGTGTATGACCCGAGACTCGTCTCCCGCTTCCCTCACAGAGACCCAGAAGGTGTGAGACACAAAACACTCTGCAAATCCTGTTTTGCACGTCGCCAACATGGAGGTACGGCTCTTAAACTCGCGTGTTCTCTACTCTGTGCACCTACTCCTCACCAGTGTGTGTCTACCTGCCTGTGTCTGGGTATCAAAGAGTGGCTGACTGAGATTTTGTCTGTGTACCTGAATGCCTATTTTAAACACATTACTGCGGAGGGAGCTAGTAGGAACGTTGGGTTGCTCGGTCAATGTCCAGGGTCAATGGCGGCGTGGTGTATTCCGCAAATATGCCCGACTGTGAGGGCGGGCACAAGCCGGCGTGAGTAGGTTCAACGTTGAGTTTTATAAGGGCACCACGGGGGTGACCAGCCCCTCCCCACCCAGCCCCACCTCACCCCTCCCACCCCCCACCCAGCCCCTCCCCACCCAGCTCCTCCCCACTCAGCCCCACCCTCCCCCTCCCCTCCCCACCCAGCCCCACCCGGCCTTTCCCCACCCTCCCCACCCAGCTCCTCCCCATCCAGCCCCACCCTCCCCACCCAGCCCCTCCCTCCCCACCCAGCCCCTCCCTGCACGATGGACACAATTATCCCCTGTTGGCTGGTGTAACCAGGAGGTTCCTACCAGTACCAGAACATCTACAGCATTTTTATCTCTCCACTGATGAATGAAGGCCTCCCCAAGCCAATGACACCTCTAAATATCCTGTGATGTAATGTTCCGTTCAGCTCCTGCTAGCTGAAATGATTTTATCGCTCCATCTTCTAGTTGGACTATCTCTCAGATGTGTTCCATTCCTTGGCTGTCACTGTTATTTTTCTTGAGCAATGGTCAACATCCCTTATTGCCACAATGTGTCCTTTGTAAGTCCACTCATTTTTATTAAGAGTTTGAATGTTGTCATTAACCTGCGTATATTCTCTATTCCATGTGTCCCTCTTCTGAAAAAAAAAATCTGCAAATGAATAAATGGGGATTACACCCAGTAACATCACGCACTGCTAATAATACATGCCAGGACCCTCTTGAATTTGGAAGGTAGATTTCAGCAATGCGGGCTCAGTGCTCAATAACTGCATTTGCTCCAACAGTTTGTTAAACGCCATATTGTGGACATTTGTTTTTGTGTGTGTAGGCGAGCCAATCGAGACAGAAAGAGAGGATAGACGTGAGATGGAGTGCGCTCTCAGACTCACAAGACGGAGCCTCCATCCAGTGCAAAACCCCGCAAGGTAATAACAATTATGGGGGACATCATGGGAGTTGTCATTACGGTGACCATGTTGCATTGGTGATGTCACATCGGCCATGTTACATGGTGGAGTGCGGATGTGACGGCGGCAATGTTGCATGGAGGATGTCATGGTCGCCATGTTCTAGAGGTAATCTTAAGTGAGCCATGTGGCATGGGTGACATCGTGCTGGTTTTCTTGTATGGGTGATGTCAAGTTGTCCAGTTTTTACATGGAGGACATTACTTCAGCCATGTTGGTTGGGGAATGTGAAGACAGCCATATTGCATGGGTGCTTAACTTTGCTTGCAGCTGATTGGCAGCTGATTGGCTTGTGCAGTGGAAGTGTTGCTGTAATACCTATAAAAGTGAGAGTTACCATTTAACTACAACTTCCACATTTACTTAAGTGTGTTTTCTCCTTCATTGTCTACCAGACTTACGATAAAATGATGAATTTCTTTCCTCTGTCCCAGCGTGCTTTTATATGGCATCTAAAGTTTGGGCAGCAAGGTGTTACATTGGTACTACAGCAAGAAGGCTTTGGTTTCATTCCTGACTCAGATGGCTCTGCTTGTTGAGTCTATGTTCTCTACCTGTTCCGCATGAGTTTCCTCCAGGGACTCCATGTTGCTCACGTAAAAAACAACTGTTATTGTCATTGGCCAAACTTTCAAGACTTAACAATTATCTGCAGTTATTCAGTTGTGATTACACCATCAGCCCCTATTGCAATAACTCAGCAGGAACAAGGCTGTCCTTGGTAAACCTACTTCCGTTCCTCCCTTAAATAAAAGCCATCTCTTCTCCCTTGCCCATCCTACTGCTACTCCCTGACTCGGCCCCTCAGCTGCGATCAAGCCTACCTCAACTTATATCACTACCTCAACCCTATCATCACCCCTATCACTACCTCTACTGCCTCACCCCCGACCCTCAGCTAAGACCAGGCCTAACCTCACCCCTCTCATGCCTGTTCTCCTGTCACCATAACTACACCACCACTTTTAATAACCCTGTTCTTTGTCTCAACTATTAACATCTTTTGCACAATGTTATAATTGTGGGAATGCACGTTGTAATAAGGCACGATATAAATCTAAAATAAGAAACAAGCATAGTAATAATGTATTAATAATTGTTTTTATTGTAATTTCTGCAGAAATCCTGCAGCTGTACGGCAGCTACCTGACCCAAAGTGAGCGAACAGAGCTCTTAGCCATGCAGGAGATATGGTACCTTGGGCTCCAAAATCAAGCTCAGGGCTTGTACAATAATGGTTACGATGATGAAGACGAGAATTATATTCCGGTAAGACACTCCACAAAATACCCGCCTTGGAAGTTATGTCGTGGCTCGGTGGTAGTGGGCTTGCTGCTCGTTGCAAAAGTTTGCGGAATGAATGCGGCAGGCCACCCTGGTTATTACTTCAGGTGTCATCATCATCATAATCATCGTCATCACATTCAGCATAATCAACCGAAGTGTTGACAACACGGTATCATCATAGCGTTATCACACCACGGTGTAGTCACACACTCGTTGTAACTGGTATTGGCCAAAAATCTAAATGCTGAAAAATTACCTGCATATATGCAGTTGGTATTTGATGTCAATGTATTTACTCTGGAAATACACTTTGATTCTGATAGCAACATTGCTATTAATTTTTCAGGACGGTTCTGACAATTTACCGCAGTATTTAGCGAGGTTGCTGTGTGTAAAACTCATTGATCAATTTGCAGGAACGTTTTCAGCATGGTTGCATCACCAGTTACGTTGTGAGTGTTTATTAGCAATGGGCAAATTCCAAAGAACCAGGATGCAAGCCATGCAGAACAAGGGGAAAGCATACAAACTCTACACACTCACAATTTTCTAAAGAGGGGTAGAACATAACTCCACGCAAAAAGAGACTGAACTGCACATTTAATCCAGGACCTTCGTGCTGTGTGCCAACAAAATGGTTATCTAGCACGGCACATGAACACATCAAGTCTTGTCTTCACCCTTCACTAGAATTGACAAAGCTAGTCTATTTCAGTAACTCGTGCTCTTTGTCACTGCATGGATTAAGTCTCTCTTTACATTGTCTAACAAGCACTGAATTAGCAGTAATTGAATGAGCCTCGATTGAATCGGCACTTATCCACTGTGTGATTGTTGCGCAGGTAAAGCACGAGCACCTCAACTTTCGCTATGAGGTGCTGGAAACGATTGGGCTCGGCGGTCAAGGCATAGTAGTCAAGTGTCTTGACCACAGGACAAATAGCCTGGTGGCGGTGAAAATCCTGGACATTCCAGTGAGGTAAGACTCCACACTGACCCATGCCACAATCAGGCTGATGTTATTAACGAACTATAAGGGAAGGCAGGGTGGCATAGTGGTAACATTTGTGCCTCACAGCATGAATGGCCCGAGTGCCTTTCTGAGTTTATATCTCCCTATTTCGCATCGGTTTACTCAAGATTTTCCAGTTACCTCTCAAAGCTAAAAAAACCCCATACAATTTAAAGAGGCTTACCTAAACATCCCAATTTTGAAAATTACTACTGAATTTCAAATAACATAGTCCCCTACCCTGAAACTACTGCAGACTGTGTCTGTGAATCATAGCGCCTCTCTTTGCGATAGCCTTCATGGTCGCGACCCAATCTGTGACTATGAATATTAATTGGCGGATTCATCTTAACATACAAATGATCTCCCAGCTTGGGAAATTGTAAGTGCCAGCTCCCTGCTTGGCTGCCTTCCCACTTGTATGTGGATCCTCACGCATCTGAATAGGTCTCTGTCTTTGATAGTGAGCATGGTATAAGTCTACATTATTATTATCGATAATATAAAATTGTGGACTATGTCTTTACAGCGCCAATGATGCCAATCTCCAGAGGAGGGAGATAGAGATCGGGAATCAAGTTCAGGCGTGGGACACCGACGACTCCAACATAATCAAGATGTTGGATTGGTTTGAGTTCAGAAAACACTACACCATCGTCTTGGAGCTGTTGAGGTACGTACCACGTGTCAGGTAGCATCGTTGCGTTGACGTGCTCTTGCGACAATGTGTCGTTTTAAGACTCAATTGGGACACATGTCGAGCTGGCAGCCATTGTCGTTTCTCTGCCAGCCTTGCTCACTTTTACATAGCCATATCCCCTCAATCAGTTGGTAAGATAAAACGTGTATCGTTTCTAATACATACCCAATGTGACTGTGCTTGGCCAATCACCCCAATGGCTGAATACTACCGACACATTACTAAATTGGGATAATGCATAGCAGCAACATCGCCCCCTCTACTGTCAAAACTTGTCAGGACCCTCCTGAAAAAGAGGCATGAGGATGTCCTGTGTAAAGCGTAATAATCCATTGTTATTATATGAATCAGAACTTTACCAAATGGTACCGACTTTGTTTTGTGGCCTCTTTCACAGCGGAACCCTGGATGACCTGAATCGTCGCGGGAATGCCGAGCCCCTTCGGATGGAGGAGGTGAAAATATTCACCAAGGGGATCCTCAAGTGCCTGTCTCACCTCCAGGCGAAGAAAATTATTCACGGTGACCTCAAGCCTGTGAGTGGACAGTGTTTGGCGGAACCTCACTGTAAACCTGGAGAAAGCCCCAGCCACATTGATCAAATGGTTTTAATGTACTAGCTATGTTCATCTGTCTGGGATGGGCGGTGGGCGAGTCATGGTAACTCTGATAAAGATGATCGAATGTGAAGCAGACTTTGGGCAAAGTTGTGTTGCTATTACTGACTTGGCTGAGAAAGAAACAATTGGTGGACACAAACCAGGAGAATAAATAACTCCAGTAATTCCCTGATTTATGTCTTCCCCTTTTACATTGCTTGGACATTCGTCATTGCACCTTTTTGGAACGTATCCCCGAAGTAACCTGGGGTATTACTCAATTTGTAAATATGCAAATTAATTTTTGAATCAGAAGTTTATTTTCCAAATAAAGCCCATTGAGCTATTAAGCTATTTTTCTGGGCGACTCATCAGCCTCCATCCTGCTAAATACATTATTTCCAAGACAAACGTGTGGTGGAAAACGTTACCGAATCCATGCGTGTACCTGGTTTTTCCCAACTTGTTAGCGTGGACTAGCAGCTTTAGCTATTTTAGGGCCTCTTTTTACAAGCAATAATCGACTTGAATCTCATATAACATTTGAAAGGGCCCCCCCAGTGGCAGCTGTCGGTAAACATATACTGTCGTTGCAACTAACCTTTATGACAGAGAGTCACCTAGTCTAACTCACCGTTTCGTAGATATTTTGCAATTTTGGTACATGATCACTGGACTGCTCGATGAATGCTGTTATACCATCTGTGAATCCCTTCTTCTGTTCTTCATCTAGGAAAACATATTAGTCAAGGACCGCGTGGCAGGGACCGTGAAGGTCACAGACTTTGGACACAGCTTCGTTGAGGGCTGTCAAAGTGAGTGCCCTCACCTGAGTGAGATTGCTAGTAGCGGTTACCGCACTGCGCTATGAACTTAGTGACCCGGCTTCCATTCCCGCTAACAACCACCTACCCCAGTGACGCTTATCTGAACTGCTCCTGGGCCTGAGTGGCGACTTGCCGTCAACTGGCAAGTAGGCTCAAAGTGCACCTTGCCTGACACTGCCCTGTGTCGTATTTCACGAAACTGATCTCAACGCCGCTGGTAACAGTCATTGCCAAGTCTAACCGGCTCGACATCCTGCAATCCCACATGAGCACATCTCTACTGTGACATGGCCCAGCAGTGACATGGCCCAGCAGTGACACCACAGCCGCCACGACCACCGACTCAGTATCAAATGAATACCTGTGTAATGGGTTCTGGAGACACTTTGTAGATGCAACTTCTTTATTACAATACACCACTCCAACAGTCCTGATACACTGTTACAGCCTAGGGACACAGCCTACTTCTAGTGAGCCTGACACTGGCTACGCTCTTGGGTCCTCCGGCTACAATTAACTGAGGGGAGGCTACCTGACTCGACCCAGCCAAGGTGCCGGTCTAGACTCTGGCTTCCTCGGACCTCGCCCTTACAAGGGCGTAGAGCTGGGAGTCCCAGAGTCCCACCACTGGCCCGCACAGCGCCCCGGCCCTTACAAGGGCAAGCGGGACGAGGGGGTCCAGGGTCCTAAGCTGGCTGGTCTTTGTACTTCGTCTGCGACTGGTCCCGATCGGCTGGGGAGGTCCCCTTTTATGCTCCTTTGCCCATCGAGGGGTGGCATTGCGTGGGATCGTAGATCCCCCGCAGCCCCCCACCATTGGTGGCGCCGAGGGGATTAGCTGTCTGGGGTCCTGAGCCCCCAGCAGCCCCTCCCCTCTTGGGCTGGCATGGCAGCCCCTCCCCTGGCGGTACGGGGTACCCTTGCAGATGGACCTCGTCTTCCACTGCCGGTAAGCGTGGCCCATCTACAGCACTACACCTGTAACAAAGTGTAAACATCACCTTTGGAGAAAGGCGGTAGTGCGTGCTGGTAGCCACCCATCCCGTGTACCGTGCCGGCCTTCATAAGTACTCGCTAACACCACTTGTCCCAACAGTCTGTTAAAGGCTATACGGGGAATGTTTGCCTTTGTATGCCCCTGTGTCTGTGTGTGTGCATACACGTATGTACATGTTACCATGTGTGGGTAATGACGTGTCAGTTGATGCTTTTAAAGGTTAAATGGGGATCGTTGTCTTTGTGATTTTCAGCCGCCATGACCTTCGGTACCCTCATGTTCATGGCTCCGGAGGGGCACCTGGGCTACTCGTCCACCTGCTCAGCGGACATGTGGGCTCTGGGTTGCACGGTGGTGGAGATGGTAACCGGAACAGCCATGTTCGACCCCATGAACGTTGACGACCAGTTGGTGTGCTGCATGGAGGTACTGCCCACACAGCACTTCACTCGTGAATGATAATAGATTCTCGGTCAAGTAATGATTTCGGCATATTTTTTACCTCCATTTTCTGACACAGCCAGACATAATAAATCGTCGTGCATGCACAAACTTAAACAGCTTGCTGTTTAGGTTCACCACCAGTAATTTGAAGAACAATTCTTGCAATCAAGTTTAGAAATTAATTAGGTTTTACTTGAAGCTACATCCAGCACACTTGCAGGACCATAACTCGTGCACACAATGGCCTACTCCTTTCAAATAACGTTATGGGATCATAACATCCACTGCGAATAAAGCAGACGGCACGTAGGAGTTTACGGTTTGTACACATGGAAAGTAAAAACTGGGTGGCAAACGTGCTACTTCTGGGCCAAGGCATTACCACTGCCCTGCACCTGTGGGGGAACCGTGGGGAGTGGTAGCGTAGTGGTTATTAAACTGTACTGCAAACCTCGTGATCTGAGTTTGATTCCCGCTTACAACCAAGAGTGTTGACAAATACCTGAACTGGACATAGGCCAACAGCGTTAAATAATCATGCGATGTTGCTATGGGGCCCATCCTCTAGTGTGCCGCATCTGGCCTTAATAGGTGCTTACTAAAAGCACTTGCCACAACAGTCAGTTACATTTATATGAGGCATCTTTGTTTTTTGTGTGAACCGTGCATAGGTCCTGGGGCTGCCTCCGGACGACTTGGTGAAAGCCGCTCCTAGAGGAAACAAATACTTTGGTAAGTTGAAGGGACAAACTGACTGGATTAAGTTTGAGGGGGTGCGCCAGAACTGTTATATTTTCGGGGGGCTATGCACATGGCTCGTAATAGATTCTCCGGAAAAACCACGTAATGATATGACCGTTTGTGTCATTAAGATCCTCCGACACCCGACATAGGCAAACAAATGAAAGTTGAATGTGTAAAGTGTTTCACGAGCCAACTGTTCTTCTTTTAACTTAACCACCCATAAATATTTCAACTTCGATTTTTACAACCCACTTTCACAATTAGATGCAACTTTTCACTTGAAACTGCGTCAAGCATCATCAGGGAAGGAAGTCGGACTGAAATCCAGGCAGTTAGCCTTGCAATGCTTGTACATCTGACAACTGGGTCCTACAGCAGAAAATGTGGCTCAGTCTTTAAGCGGCCTGACCCAAATATCGATAATGAATCATGCATATGTTCCTTTGCCGTACCAACACCCATGCCAGATGATTCCAAACATTCCATTTTAAATGTATGTTTTATTACATTAATTAATCATTATCATAATAACAGAGTACATTTGGTGTCATTATTTTTGCATGAGATGAGCTAGAATGAAGGTGCTGCTGTATTTCAGATGGTCTGTAGTAGTTTCACAGTAGTGGGCGATGTTCCATTATACTTCTAATGGAGTAATTTTCAGTTTCATTTTTCACATTGGCACACAATGACTGACTATTTTCTAATGACACCACGGTATCTGGAACGTCCACTGTGAAGCAAACAATGCGAATTTTGTTATGGTTAATACACCCTACAAACTTATATAACAAGCGGCAAAATGGCTACCGCTGGGCCATGGCATAGTGCTATGGCATCGCACTGTTGTGGCATCGCTGCCGGTGTGCAACGGCTATATAGGTTGTGTGACTGTTTCTCCTGTCTGTGCGTGCTACCTGTAGAATCCGACAAGCAGCCAAAGATGTTTGGCTGCTTCCGAGTGCCTGGGAGTCGCCCGCTCTGCATGCTGCTCGCAAAATACGGCCCGGAGTTTGTTGACTTCATCAGCAGCTGCCTCCAGTAAGGGCCCCTTTCCCCCACAAGGATTCCCGCATCAGTCACTCTGCTCTGAATGATGAGTGACCGCTCTCCTCCAGCAAATAGCTCCATCCCTCTCAAGCATACACTTACATGATCCATATAGTTACAGAGAGACCTATACTCTTATCGTTTTCGATGCCAAAAGTCCACAATTGCTCATGTCCGCAACCACGTCCCTTGGCGTTTCCCTCTTGGCTAGACCACAGTAGCGCACGGGAATGGATGAAATGTGATGTACAGTAGTTTGCGTTGCCGTAGAATTTAGGCGAATGCCCTGTGCAATGGATTAATGATTTCAAGGTGGGACAAGGATAATAGATAGAATTGGGGAATGCAGACCGCTGCTTTTATTATCTTATTGACGTTTTCTTACCTCGGAAAGCCTCACTGAGCCTCAAGACTCTTTTTCAGGAGGGTCCTGCCAAGTTTGCGTAGTGGGGGGCGATGATTTCTGCGTACATTCCAATCGAGTAACTTGAGGTGTGCCAGGCTTCGATGTCACGGTCGTGTGAGATGTAACACTTCCGCTTTAGTTTGAAGGCATCGGTGGGCCCACACGTTGAGATTGGCAGTGGGACCCACACCCCCCTATGGACGGCCCTGCTTACAAGCAGTACATTCTTTAGTCTAATTTTGACCATGATGTCAGCACACAATGGCCTACTCTTGCAAATTACATGACAGGATCTTTAGCATTCTCTATGAAGCAAACAGCGAGTATTTTTAAGGTTCACAAACCCGCTGCATTAACCGGGACGGCCACTGGATTTGTACTGTGACCCTCTGCAACACACGGCAAACAACGCGCTCATGCTGGGCCCCGTCACGGTTGGGCCATGTCACTGCTGGGCCATGTCAAAGTAGAGATGAGCTCATGTGGAGCTCATGAGGATGTGGAGCTGGTTGGACTTGGCGATGAATGTTACCAGCGGCTTTGAGTTCAGTTTCGATAAATGAGACAGGGAAATTCCAGGCAAGGTGCACTTTGAATCTAATTGGCAGTTGCATGGAAGTCACCACTCAGCAACAACAGAGGGTGGAGGAGCAACGCTCACAATGAGCAGAGTACCGAGCGCCTAATACGCAGCAAAATTGGCAGAGTGGGGAGCACAGGTGGTGCTTCTGCCATTGATCACAGCAGCAAATTGTCAATGATGATGATGATTTTGGCGATCATCACCAAAAGTGGATGACTGCTACTACTGCTGACATTAGTTTTTGGACCCAGTGGGAGGAGACGAATGCAAACCCTCCAATCATCATAACTCATGGCGTGTGCTGCGTCTGTCTGTGTATCTCAACAGATGGATCCCGGCTTTTCGGATGACACCGGAGCAGGCGCTGGCACATAAATGGCTGCAGGATATTGGCACGGGTGAACCCGAGGAACCCGAAGAAGTTGCAGTTAAAACCACGGCGGCCACCATCACCGGCACCGCCGCTGCCACCACTGTCACCACTACAACCATGACAACCACCACTGCCGGCATCACCACCACATACACCACCACCGGCACTGTCACCATCACCGCCACCATCATGATCGTCGCCACCGCTGACCTGGGACCGGTCTCGCTGTTTGACAGAGAGAGCGATGAAACCTCTGCAGCCGCTGTGGAACGGTAAGCCGCTCTGCGTGTGTGTCCTGTGTGTTTATATTATTACTTCTTATGACTTTCCTTAATTACCAAGGAAAGCCCTACTGTGTCTTAAGATGTTGTGAATGTTACGAAGCAAGGTGAAAATGCAACGGGGATATTTCACACACGGATGATCGCGAGTTGTGACCTTGTAGAGTAATAACGAACGAACGATAGACGGGATATGAAATGGTGTCATGTCTGTCCCTTCACAGGTCAACTCCTGCGCAGCCCTCGCTCACCTCAGCCTCTGCGGAGAAGGCGGAGATTGCGGAGGAGAGCATGGAGGAGAAAACGGAGTTGGTGGAGGAGGAAGGGGAGGTTGAGGGGAAGGAGGAGGAAGGGGAGGTTGAGGGGAAG
>JAAXLI020001652.1:0-22619 GCA_014621495.2 Entosphenus tridentatus
AAACTACATAGTATCATCATTATACTAAATATACTCTACAATAAGCTGAGTTACTAACAGTAAGTAATACATTACAATTCTACGTCGCAAAAATATATAATATGCTTCCATCTAAACTTTATTCTCATACATCACACGAATCTACACCGTACTATTTACTGCCATAGACAAACCCAACATTAAATTATATACTGTATTGCTATAAACTACCCTATACCTTATACATTGTAATATTACACTATGTATTATTCTACCCACCCTAATGTATATCACACTGCTGTATATTGACTATACAATTACGATACTATATATTACTTTGTACATTGTATTAAGCATATAAATGTTATACTATTTGTTATTATACACTGTACCATTGACCGTCGTGTGAAAGATACTAAGAGGAAGCAACGAAATATGTCAATGGGTGAGTAGTGGGAGGAAACTTGCAGCGGAGCAAATAATCCATTCCCTGCGGAGAATACAATACCAGTGAGTGGAACGCGGTCTGAAAGTCACCGTAAACGTGAACACAATGAGTTAAGATCCGAAATAGTTTATTATGTCCTTCCAATGATTGCTAAGCCAGAATCAATCTTCTCGGTTGAAATTGTCTCTGTGTTTGTATATGTGGATCGCCTCATGAACGAATCTCTCATGGTAGCCAGATGGCTTGCAGAGAACCTCTGTCTTGGAGAAGTCAATATCATGTGAGCCCACTGAATTGTAACAGTGATCTGTCCTCACCCCGCACCACCGATATATAACTAACAAACTACAATCGGATATTAATTGATATGAATGTTTAAACACTAAATGCAAGCCTGGGCAAGTCAGGAAACACAACAATAGTCCCTCATCACACCAGTCTCTCAATAAAATTGTACATGAATATTGAACTATCGATTCATGGATATGGATCAAAGTTCCAATCACATTTGCAAATGTGGCTGTAGCCAGCACGATTATTCTGCTTCAGGACATTTGAAGGAAGATTTATGATGTTAAAGAAGGAAACAAGGTTATTACAAAACGTTGGTCCTGCAACGGCAAAGTCTTTATCACCTATTTCAATTCTCATTGTTGGGATAGTACACAGGCAATTAGATGTACGTCTTAGGTTTCATTGGTTTGACAGTGGGGTTTATGATTTAGCTCATTAAAGCACAGATTTGCCAATACGGATTTTACGGAAGAACAGGGCCCAATGTAGATTTCGACTTGCATCAAGTGACGTGAGATTGGATTTTAAGTCGAGGTTAAATTGGTGGTCATGTATGGTACATCCAATAAAAATCGAAGATCAGAATGACAAATGGGGTTTAGTCTGTTCAGTGTTACATGAGTAGCTGATCTGTATGCAGCGTTACAGTAGCCACCCAACCTTGTGGAATGCCATTTGTTATTTTAATATTTTTGGACGAGATGTTACCATGATGTACCTTTTGAGAATGGTCTGAGAGGTACCTCTAAAACCATTTCATTATACTGTCTGAAAATGTTAGTTGACTGCATCGTGTGAGTAGACTATAATGGTCAACAGTATGAACATGAATAGTGCACAACAGTATTGGCCTTTATTCAGGTCACTGAAGAAAAAATAATTATCCATCATAGCTGTAGTGGCACAGTAATCCTCATGGTAACCAGACTCTTTATTGCGCGGGAGATTGCGAGTTTCAGGTCGCCGTCTATTCGTGCTTTAAGTATTTTTTGGAATATTGTTTTAATTGTAAAAGAATACAAATTGGCCTATAATTATTATTACAATGTCTGCCCTAACAAAACTGCACACATCCAGTTCAGCAGTAACTGTGCAGGGTGTAACGGTCACATGATAAAGGTGATTATAAATCTTACCTTATCGCATGCAGTCACATATTCTTAGTCTAGCATACAACTGCTTATCTCTGAAGTACAATAAAACATTTCCCCACGTTCAAAAGTTTGCACTTCGTTGGTGCCGAGTAACCTATTTGTTCATAAAAATGCAACTGGCAGTTTATAAAAACGTTATAATCACATCCGACTTTTTCACATAGCCACCAATGATTCAGTCCCCAGCGAGTCGGATATGCGACATTGGACTGTAAAAATAAAAAAAATGCTATTTTTGTCACAACTTTGCATCACTGTTCCAATCTTTAAGCACAGAGGTAATTCCTCCAATCCATACCCATACCACACGACTATTCTGTAGCCTGAAACGTGGTCAAATAACCCCCACGACCCGCACAGCGTGCGGCGGCCCTTATCAAACAGTGGTCTGACAAATGGGCTGTACATGGAGAGCGTATCGCATTGTGGTTAGGATACGGGATCAATAATTCACGTACGTATGTTGAACTTGTTTCACACCGTGCGTAGCCAACTGTTAAAATCGATACAAACTGTGCTCTGTGAAAAATACAACTTGGCGTTAGTTAAGTACGTCTTACACCCAAGCAATCATTTGCGTGCAACTTGGCAACTCGGGTGTATGCAATTGAATCGCTTCTACGTGGACGTCTCTGCAACAGGTTGCTCACAGTGTAACGAGACTACTTTCAAGCATCGATCTCCCTAGCGAATCATAGCAACATATCGCATCATCACGCGCTGCATAGTTCCCAATTGTGATAAAGTTGAAATCCAGATGCAGGGGGGGAGTCGTGGTAACCAGAAAAGGGGGCAGACATTTTAGATCGGGGGGTAGGCAAGAAATGTGGGAGGAGAGCAGCGCCGATCATAAAAAGCGGAGAGGAAGCCACGAGGTGCCGGCAATGATGCGACCCAGTGGGGAACCGCTGGCAGTCAGGCTGCTGTGAGGATGCCCAATGTGGGGTGGGAGCAGGCAGGAGACGTGGTTAGGAAGCGGCGTCTACAACAACAAAAACGTCGCCAAAATAAGAACTAAAATAAATTATAGTGGTGGACGGGGAGAAGAAGAAGCAGAAGGGGAAGAAAGAAGGAGAGCGAGGTAGGGGAGGTAAGGTATGAAAGAGGGAAATTAGGATCGAGCAGATGGCTGCTGTTGCCAGCTTGTTCTGACTTGGTGGAGAATCTTGGTTTTGGTGATGTTCAGAGGAGAAAAAGGTGGTCGTGTGTGATGTATGTGTAAGAGCATGGATCAAGCTGTGATATTTTGAAGAACAGTATTTTTACGTTCAAGCGTGGATCAAGCTGATATTTTCAATACCTGTATTTGTGTGTTCAAGCATAGATCAAGCAGTGTTTGATCTTTGTGTAGTGCCTGAAATACGCGCCACACGCGGGACTGGGTGTACGCGCGCGCAGAGTACAGTGGGAATCAAACGAGGTCAAGGCTGTTGTTGTGTTAGGCGTAAGGAGAAGGCCAGAGACAGGTAGGGAGCAATTAAGGACACAGGGCGCTGATTGGCTGGGAGTTGTTATTGTCCAAATGTGGTGCCACGCTTTCTGAGGACAGTAACAGGTGGTAAGGGGCGATTAAGGACACAGGGCGCTGATTGGCCGGGAAGTTGTTGTTGTCGCTAAGTGGCGCCGTGTTGTCTGGAAAACGGGGCAGGTACCAGCGGGGGCTGGGGGCAAGTAGCGTCGCGGGGGACACCACCGATTAATTGGAGATTAATTGGCTCGGGGATAAAGAGAGGGGGTTTCTGGGGAGAGAAGAAGGATGTTGGAGCTGAAGCAGCAGAGCCAGAAGCAGTGAAGAAGTGTAGGGTAGCAGTGGAGAAGTATAAGGTAGCAGTGGAGAAGTGTAGGGTAGCAGTGGAGAAGTAAAGGATAGCAGTGGAGAAGTATAGGGTAGCAGTGGAGAAGTATAGGGTAGCAGTGGAGAAGTATAAGGTAGCAGCGGAGAAGTATCAAGTAGCAATGGAGAAGCCAGCAGAAGCGGCTGGAGTGTGACGGCGAAGCCAGCATGAAGTGGCTGGAGTGTGACGGAGGAGCCGATAAAGAGCGGCTGAACTGTGACGGAGAGAGTGGAGAGGAGAGTCGACGGAGGAGAAACGCGGAGCGAGCGAGGCCGGCGGAACGCGGCGAGTGAGCGGAGAGCGCGCAGGAGGAATGTTGATTGGTGTTAGCTGTAGGAATGTTGATCGGTATTAGCGAAATAAAGTGAGAGAGAAAAGCAAGAAGCTGTCGTGTCAAGTCGAGCACTACATTTGTATTGTAAAAAATCGTTTGATTTCCGTTTAAAAATCCGCCGGTTTCAGTTTTCTTTACATGGGCGAAACAGCGTTCCATTACTCAATATATGGACCTAAACCATTAACATGATTTATCGTTCATTCTGTCGCGGATTCATTTTATCCCGTTTCAGCGCACAGAAGATGCGGCCTGACACCACGTGGAAGCCTGTCCCTTGCCTGGAGAGGGCCATCTTCTGCACTGTTGCAGGGAGCATAATTCCGGGTCTGCTGAGCCCGGAGTTGCAGATAAGCGATGGTCGGGAGTGTAGTGATGACAGTTTTACATAGGACGGAATAACGTGGTCAAATATTGTGGAGTCAGAGAGAAACACAAACACAGGAGCGGGTTTAAAAACATATTTAATTCACGATGCACGTGGGCGCACATTAGCCATGCCTCGGGACCCTAGTCAATAAATAAGTTTACAAATGTCATAATGCTGCTTGAACTGTTGGAATTGGCTGGCACACTATGCTGCTGCTACCAATATCTCTAATCGTATAATCAATCTTAAAAATATTAAATTATTTTAATTCGTTTAATCATTTTTCCTTCTATTAGTTGACTTTGTTATTTTCATATCATTGAGTATCGTTGTTTTATGTTTCACTGCCGTAGTTATCACCTTTTACGATGCAGCATTGCCTGGCCTTGCAGCCTGCATTCTACCATCACCTCTCCTGACGTGCATGTACTACTACACATTAAACTCATACACGCGAACTTACACGTGTTATCATATTCTACATTGCAATATACACACTGTATACAGTGCTATATGTAAAATGCAGTACACCTTTACCTACACACTTACATTGCACATTAGGCACTACACGAGCTTCTCACACACACACTAACATGCCGTACATGTGGCACATGGTGTCAGAGCTGGGAAAAATCCCCCCCCCTCATCCTATTAAAATACTCATCAGGATGCTATTGTAATGACCGCGAATTGAGTGTTGGTAAGGAAAGAGACGAGGCAGGGTAGGAATGGAGACACAGTTACGGCGGAGGAGTGCAGGCCGGGTGTGTGGGGTAAGGCAGGGGAGAGGGGAGTGGCAGAGGGCGTCGTTAGAAACAGAGGCACGAGAGAGGCGGCTGTGTTGCTGTTGCTTTATTGACTGAAGTTAGTTGTGGGGCCGTCCATAAATGACGTCACGCACCTGGGAGGGGGGGGGGGGTCAGACATTTGTGACGATGTGTGACGGGGGGGGGGGTTTGAGAAATGTGACGTCACTTAAAAATGTGCAACTTTAAATAAATATAGAATTGTTATAACAACACGAATTGTTATAACACAAATTGTTACAATACTCCTACAACATCAGAGTGCAGCGCCACATGAGATAAGCACTACAATGACACTATTTTAAAGCGATTTGAAGCATGTTTTATTTTCAAAATGGAAATATGGTTTGGGGGGGGGCAGAGCTTTGTGCCGTCAAATTGGAGGGGGGGTCTGACTTTTTGTGACGTCGTGTGACGAGGGGGGGGGGGGTCAAAAATCGTCCAAAATCGTGTTAAGTCATTTATGGACGGCACCTGTTGACACATACGCGCACGAGAGAGAGAATAATCCGTGGCTGTGTTTGGTTGTTCCAGTGAGAGAAGTTGGACGACCGTCCGCGATCTGTGATCGTGTAACGTAGTAATCCGGCAGGAGACGAGTGAAGGGGGCAGCACTCCTCTTTATTATTCACTCACGTAACACTGACACCATACAGCCTACACAAGGCGTGCCTACACTGTTACTGTTCCGAGCCTACACTGGCTACACTGCTCTGAGCCTACACTGGCTACCCGACCAGTCCCAGCTAGGATGCGGGTCCCGACCACTGGCCCATCAACCCGGCCCTGATAAGGACGTCGGGCTGATAGGTACCCAGGGTCTCACCACCGGGCCACACAGAGACCCGGCCCTGATAAGGGCAGCGGGGCTAGGGGTCCCGGGGTTCTAGGCGGCTTCTCCGTCTTCGTTCTTCGCTGGTGTAAACTGCCTCGAGCGCTCCCGCGCGCCGCCTTATATAAGGCGGGGCTAATGCGGACCGCGATGTAAGCACCCACATGCGGACCGTGATGTAAGCACCCGTCCCGCGATGACTCGCTACATGCCGGCGCTTACCACCTCTACAATCGTAACGAACGTTCACGTTGCATTACCGAGGAGCAAGGCGGTCCATCACACTGACCTGCATCCACACCCAAAGGTGGCCTCATCAGAGCTCAACGCTGACCCACGCAGGATACCCCCCCCTCAGGCCACGCCCACCTGCCCTCAGGCCCCGCCCACCTGCCTTCAGGCCCCGCCCACCTGTCCTCTGACCCCTGATTTTGGCGGGAAACCAACATCAGATTGGCGGCAGTGATGTTGCTAAGCAGCGAGGCGGTGAGACACGGGCTGAGGTAAAAGTTTTACTTCTTGCGTACAGGCACGTGAGGTAAAGTCACTGGGCTGATTACATTTACAGGTAGTCACCGACTTACGATGGTCCGACTTACGATATTTCGATTTTACGATGGCGATAGCGATACGACAAAATTGTAAAATATTTGACATTTCGCGTGGCAGGCAAACGCAGCAGCGTACGAGGTACGATTCTGTACGTTGGGACGCTGCCGGGATGTACGCATCTCCCACCTTGAGTGATGCCTCACTCTCATCAGCGGTCGACGGAGTTAAGTTGTCACGGTGTTAGCGCGTGTATCTCTTTTCAGTGTTTTTTGTGTTTCAAAGCCCAATTTGCATGTTTAAAGTTTTTATAGCAGATAGGATTGTTTCCTGAATTTTTTTTTTCTATTAAATTGCAGTTCATATAGTTAGGCTAATAATTTACCTTGTCTTTTACTTTAAATGTTACTGTGCAATACAGTATTGTAATTAACAAATACATACAGAATATAGTTGATACAGTACGGTACTGTAAATTGCTCTGTTTTGCTACATTATCACTATTCTTTAAGACTCCTGGGTCGGCTAGGCCATTTTCGACTTGCGATGGGGTCGTCGTAACGCATCCATCGTAAGTCGGCGACTATCTGTACAAGCGATTCAGTTGCATACACCCGAGTTGCCAAGTTGCACGCAACTTAACTTACGTAAAGTTGTGTTTTTTTCACAGAACACAGTTCGTACTCTTGGCTATGTACGGTGTGAAACAAGTTCAACATACTACGTGAATTCTTGATCCCGTATCCTAACCACAATGCAATACGCTGTCCGTGTACAGCCCTTTTGTTAACGCATTGCGGGATGAGGGCCGCTGCACGCTGTGCGGGTCGTGGGGGTGATTTGACCACGCTTCAGGATATAGAAATAGAATAGTGTGGTGTGGGTAAGGATTTAAAGAATTACCTCTCCGCTTAAAGGTTGAAACGGCAAAACAAAGTTTGGACAGAATGAGCATTTTTCTTGAAATATTTACAGTACTTCGTAACGTGTCCGACTCGCTGGGGACTGAATCATTGGTGGATGCGTGAAAAAGTCGGATGTTATGTGAACGTTTTTAGAAACTTCCAGTTGCATTTTTATGCAAAAGTAGGTTACTTGGCACCAATAAAGTGCAATCTTTGAAAAGTGGGGAAATGCTTTTTTATACTTCGAAGATAATAGGCTGTTTGCTAGACTAAGAAGACGGGACTGCATGCAATAAGGTAAGATTTACGAACACCTTTAGAATGTGACCGTTGCACCCTGCACAGCTACTGCTTCACTTGATGTGGGCAGTTTTGTTAGGGCGGACGTTGTAAGAATAATTACATACCAATCTATATTCTTTAAACAGTTACTAAAACATTTGAAAAAAAAACTTTAATCACGAATAGACGTCGACCTAAAACTCACAATCTCACGCACAGTAAACAGTCTGGTGTCCGTGATGATTACTGCGCCGCCACAGCTGTTATGGATGATTTAAAATGTTTTTCAGTGACCTGCATGAAAGCAGCTACTGCTGTGGACTATTCCTTGCCTCGTCAAAAGCCTTCTTGAAACTCTTGACCATGGTATTCCACTCACAAGACGCAGTCAACTACAATTGCCAGAGAGTACGATAAAACGGTTTTAGAGATACCTCTCAGACCGTTCTCAAAAAGGTACATCGTGATAACATTTCGTCCACAAATATTAAAATAACAAAGGGTGTTCAACAAGGTTTAGTGGCTACTGTGACGCTGCGTACAAATCAACTAATAATTAATGTCACACTTATCAGACTAAACCCCATTCTGATCTTCGATTTGTATTGGATGTACCATACAACACCCACTAATGTGACCTCAACTTCAAATTAAATCTCACATCACTTGATACAAAACGAAATCTACATTGGGCCCTGTTCATCCACAAAATACTTATTGGTAAATCTGTTCTTTAATTATCTAAATCATAAACCCCACTGTCAAACCAAAAAAACCTAAGACATACATCTAATTGCCTGTGAACTATCCCAACAATGAGAATTGGAATGGGTGACAAGGCCTTTACCGTTGCTGCACCAACGTTTTGGAACAACCTTGTTTCCTCCTTTATCATATATCTTCCTTCAATAAATAACTTTAGCAGAATATTCATGCTGTACACTGCCTCATTTGCAAATGTGATTGGAACGTTGATCCATACCCATGTATTGATAGTTTAATATTTGTGTGCAGTTGCGTCCAGGGACTGCCGTGTTGTCTTGGTGTGATCTGGGACTGTTGTTGTGTTACTGCCTTACCCACGCTTGCATTTAGTGTAAAAAAATAGGTAGTAATTAAAAAAAACTATGGCAAATTGTAGTTATATACTTTGTTTAATTAGTATGTATCTATTTTCAGTAATTTGCACACATTTCCTATATTTTACCCTCTGATTGGTTGTTTGTACTGTTTGTAATTGTAACTTTCTGACCCGCCCCTTCTGGACATCTTTGAAAAAGAGCTTCATAACTCATTGGATTCCTCCAGTTTAAATAAAGATGCTGATTCAGATTATATGTATGTATGTTGATCTTTTTTCTCACCGTACATAGCCTACCATGCTAATCGGAGGTGCTGTAAGAGAACAACAACCTATACACAATAATCAGTTCTAAATAAATTTGTTTTCAATGTATGTCAGATCCAGACACCGCAATTTCTGCCCTTCCAGAATGCTTGTCTGAAGCAAAACTGGCTGCAGCTAAACCTGGGCAAGACAGAGTACGTGATAGTTGGCTCAGAACAGCGTCTGCGAGCGTGGCAAGGCCACATAGATCTTCCACTGATTAGCAGAGCTCGCCCTCTCCCTGTGTCCAAAGTACGCAACCTCGGAGTGCTGTTCGATCAGAGCTTGACCGTGCGCTCGCAGCTCATAGCTACGTTCAGAGTAGATCTCTACCACCTATAAACACTCCGAGGGTTTTGCCCGCTCCTCTCTGCCCCAGACCTGTAATAATTAGTTCATGCCTTTGTGAGCGTGGGATTGGATAAAGACCGATACAAACGGGTATAAAAGGGCGAGCGCGGGGAGCGCGCGCCAGTTCTCCTCACACGAAGACCGAAGTTCGGGCTGAAGAAGCTAGGACCCTGGACCAAGCCTTTTAGCTCTTCTAAGAGCTAAGACTCAGTGTTCCAGCAGTCAAGGGGAGAATAGGTCCTGGCAGGCAGGACCCTGGCTCCCCAGCCTTCCAGCTCTTCTAAGAGCTAAGGCTCTGCACGACCAGTGGTCAGGGGACCCACCGAGCCAGCGGTGGGTCAAGCTAGCCTCCCCTAGGTCCCAGCCGGAGGACGCTAGGGTAGCAGGTAGACTGAGAATAGCTCCCGCCAGTTTGGAGGCTGTACCTCCCTAGGCTAGCAGCCAGACCCGTGTGTAGGTCCCGCCAGGTACGGAGGCTGTACCTCCTTAGGTTACGGGTGAGGGAACCGTATGTCCCTCCATGTGTGTAGGGACTGTGTCGAAAGAAAGACAATAAACCAGTGTGTGCCTTTAAGGAGTTTATTCATCTGTTATTTACAACACTACAACTGGCGTCAGAAGTGGCTGAAAACGAACATGGAAACAAAACGCACAGTCCGTGTGCGAGGCCCAGATGAAGAAAACTCTGACTCACCTGCAGGAGCGGAGAGCGCCGCTGAAGATGCGCGCATGCAGCCGGCCGCCCAACTGCCAGCCCGACCGCGGATTGCCGTGGGCAACGAGATCCGGGCTGCGCACGGCCGTCTCGCCCAACTGCTGCATGCTGCAGCCTCCATCCTTGAGGGGCGGACCGGCCGCCGGCGGACGTTCCCGCCGTTGGAAACCCGGAAGAATTCGGATTTCCCGCTGGAGGATCACGTGCTTCCGCCGGATGCGGAAATCAAGTGCACGCTGGGAACATTGAGAGCCAATCACGGCACGCCACGTCATTGGCGCGCGACGCTGCCTCCGCAAGTTGTTTGGACAATGCCACGTCATCACAGTAGCCACGCTGTACAGTAGACATCGTAGGCCAAGCGATCGCCGCGTTCGGGATTGAGTCCGAGCAAGCCGAAGATGAAGAGACGGCTGCTCTCCAACAACGCCTGCCTGTCTTCTGCGAGTTCACGTCCACAGGGGGCAACTGGGCAGCGTTCCAGCGTCGCTTCCTCAGCCACCAAGAGATGGTGGGCTGGTCGGACGCACAGGCGCTACGGGCGCTGCCGGCCACCTTGGACGACGACGCTCTCGCCGCGCACATCTCCATTCCCAAACGACAAAGAGCAACTCCACATGCGGCACTTCGGTGAATGTCCGATATCTATGGACCTCCTTCTGCCACCCGCCACCAGTTCTATGAGAGACGGTGCAAACCTAGAGAATCGCCATTGTCGTTCCGTACTACACTACTCGCCATGGCAAGAGCGGCTTACCCCCGCATGGACGATGAGGCCATAGACGCTCTCGTCTTCCAGAAGCTGCTGGAGCTGGCGCGTGGACTGCGCGTTGTCATCCAAGCCGTGGATGATGAAGATACAGTGAGGAATAAAAGTATTTGATCCCCTGCTGATTTTGTACGTTTGCCCACTGACATAGAAATGATTTGTCTATAATTTTAATGGTAAGTTTATTTTAACAGTGAGAGACAGAATAACAACAACAAAATCCAGAAAAACGCATGTCAAAAATGTTATAAATTGATTTGCATTTTAATGAGGGAAATAAGTATTTGATCCCTCTGCAAAACATGACTTAGTACTTGTGTAGAGAAGTTCCGACGGACGCACTCGGAGACGGAGGTAAGTTAAGGGCTTCCACCAGGGTTTATTAAAGCTTATTAATATTACACAGGGTACACAACTCCCAGGGGCTAGGGGTCCTACTCTGAGTCTGGGTCCCTGCCGGCTAGCTCCGGTCTCTCTCGTGTCGGATCGTGGACTCTGCCGACTCCACCGACTGGAGAGAGGAGCACCTCTACGGCTACCACCGGCTTCTCCCCAGACTCCCTATTCGATCCCTCTCTCTACCCCTGGTTCCCTCTTCACCCTTCTTACTTTACCCGTTCCCACAGTGACCCCGCTTACGTCACGGGGTATCCCTTAAGTACCCTAGGAGACGTGACGTCATCGCACTGAACGGTACACCTGACGTCACGTCCCCATTTTACTCCTCTACACTTCGTGGCAAAACCCTTGTTGGCAATCACAGAGGTCAGACGTTTCTTGTAGTTGGCCACCAGGTTTGCACACATCTCAGGAGGGATTTTGTCCCACTCCTCTTTGCAGATCTTCTCCAAGTCATTAAGGTTTCGAGGCTGACGTTTGGCAACTCGAACCTTCAACTCCCTCCACAGATGTTCTATGGGATTATGGTCTGGAGACTGGCTAGGCCACTCCAGGACCTTAATGTGCTTCTTCTTGAGCCACTCCTTTGTTGCCTTGGCTGTGTGTTTTGGGTCATTGTCATGCTGGAATACCCATCCACGACCCATTTTCAATGCCCTGGCTGAGGGAAGGAGGTTCTCACCCAAGATTTGACGGTACATGGCCCCGTCCATTGTCTCTTTGATGCGGTGAAGTTGTCCTGTCCCCTTAGTAGAAAAACACCCCCAAAGCATAATGTTTCCACCTCCATGTTTGATGGTGGGGATGGTGTTCTTGGGGTCATAGGCAGCATTCCTCCTCCTCCAAACACGGCGAGTTGAGTTGATGCCAAAGAGCTCTATTTTGGTCTCATCTGACCACAACACTTTCACCCAGTTGTCCTCTGAATCATTCAGATGTTAATTGGCAAACTTCATACGGGCATGTATATGTGCTTTCTTGAGCAGGGGGACCTTGCGGGCGCTGCAGGATTTCAGTCCTTCATGGCGTAGTGTGTTACCAACTGTTTTATTGGTGACTATGGTCCCAGCTGCCTTGAGATCATTGACAAGATCCTCCCGTGTAGTTCTGGGCTGATTCCTCACCGTTCTCATGATCATTGCAACTCCACGAGGTGAGATCTTGCATGGAGCCCCAGGCCTAGGGAGATTGACAGTTCTTTTGTGTTTATTCCATTTGAGAATAATCGCACCAACTGATGTCACCTTCTCACCAAGCTGCTTGGCAATGGTCTTGTAGCCCATTCCAGCCTTGTGTAGGTCTACAATCTTGTCCCTGACATCCTTGGATAGCTCTTTGGTCTTGGCCATGGTGGAGAGTTTGGAATTTGATTGATTGATTGCTTCTGTGAACAGGTGTCTTTTATACAGGTAACAAGCTGAGATTAGGAGCACTCCCTTTAAGAGTGTGCTCTTAATCTCAGCTCGTTACCTGTATAAAATACACATGTTAGCCAGAAATCTTTCTGATTTAGAGGGGGTCAAATACTTATTTCCCTCATTAAAATGCAAATCAATTTCTAACATTTTTGACATGCGTTTTTCTGGCTTTTGTTGTTGTTATTCTGTCTCTCATTGTTCAAATAAACCTACCATTAAAATTATAGACTGATAATTTCTTTGTCAGTGAGCAAACGTACAAAATCAGCAGGGGATCAAATACTTTTTTCCCTCACTGTTTGTGCTCACTGCGAGCTGCCCGGAGCATCCATGCTCACCTGGTGCTCGACCAGGATGAGACCATCACTGCATCGGCTATGACATCGGAGCCTGCCAGCAGGGACGATGGTCGCTCCCTAGATCGTGCCTTCGCAGCAGCCTGAGCGACGGGCCAGCAATCACCCGACCGCACCAGGCGCCGTGACGACCGGCAGCGGGGACGGCCTTTTCCCCGCAGTGATGTGACGTGTTTCAACTGTGGCCGCCGAGGCCACATTTCAACCGACTGCCGTGCACCTCATCGACGCTCCTCCGAATCCCGAGGCCAGGACCGCAGGGCACCCAACGCACCACGGCATAAACAGGCACCCCTCATGCTTGGCCCTCACTCACACCTTATACGCCAGAACGTACCATTAACTTCAATCGTGATTCGGCGTATGACGTGCGGTGTTCTGGTGATTTTTCACGGCCATTCCGACCTGGGCAGTGGTTGGAGCTGGCCCATAGAGTGGTCGCAGCGACGGCGGGTTCCTCGTGGTTGTGGGTTTAATCGAGGGTGTAGAATTTTGTGTTATAGTCGACACCGGGGCATCGGCCACTATCATTTCGGACTTAATTTATAACATATTGCCGGTGCGATGTCGACCCTTGCAGAAGGTCTCTGTTCCGTGTTTTGCCGCTAATGGAAGTTCGCTGGGTATTATCGGGCAAATTCGGACGCAAATTTCGATTGGTGATATCAAATTTGCCGGCCCTGTTTTGGTCTCTTCCTTGCGCGGTGCCATGCCTCCTGGGAACCGACTTTCTTGTCAAAATGCCCATTAAAATCCTCGTGGATCAGGGGTGTATTGAACTTCCGTCGGGCCGTCGGATGGCGTTTTTACCCGCGACCACGCATCCACGCATGGCCAATGCCTCTGTGCAGGCATTCCGCGGCTTGCACAGTACGCATTCTGCCTGGAGCACAAATGCTCGGACCCCTGCTATTAAAGAAACCGCTCTTAACACCTCGGTACATGGCGTTAGGGCCCTGCAACATGGCGGTTAAGGGCCTAGCATTGGTGGCCGCACAGACCCTCGTAGCGGCCGACAGGGAGCCATTTCTGCAAGTTTTAAATGTTGGCCTGTCCGAAACTGTCGTTCCACAGGGGACTGTGCTCGCTCACGCGACAGTGGCGCCCCTGGGGACCGAGGTCGTGGGACATGTATTTGACGACCCGCAGCCTCAACCTCCTCCCAAATCAGACGAGGGATGGTTAGATGCACTCTGCACGGACGCTGGCGATTTATCCGGGTCACAGCAGATTAAATTGCGGGCTCTTTTGCGAGAATTCTCGGATGTGTTCAGTAAATCAAAATTCGATATTGGCTGCATCAAGCTGCTGCGTCACCACATTGATACTGGTGACGCTGCCCCTATCCGTCAAAACCCGTTAAATTGCCAGTTGATGACATGCTGGTGGCTGATATCATTTCTCCTTCAACCAGTCTCTGGGGTGCTCCGATAGTGCTGGTCAAAAAGCACGATGGCAGTCTTCGTTTTTGTGTTGATTTTCGGTGCCTAAATAAAATTTCCGTGGCTGACGCCTATCTTCTCCCACGTATGGATGAGTCATTGGATGATCTGGCAGGGGCGCATTATTTTCCACTCTACACCTTCTGTCGGGGTTTTGGCAAATTCCCCTCGACGAGGCGTCTAAACTGAAGACTGCTTTTCGGACACCACAGGGCCTTTTAGAGTTTAATAGGTTGCCCATGGGTCTCCACTCGGCCCCAGCGTCGTTTTCCAGAGGCTCATGGAGCTTGTCCTCGCTGGGCTCCAGTGGGACTCATGTCTCATTTACCTTGACGATGTCATCGTCTTTAGCCACACGTTCAATGAACACCTTGAGCGGTTGCGCGCTGTCTTGAAAATGCGTGCTAATAACTTAAAATTCAAGCCGCAGAAATGTCATCTTCTGTGTGAGTCTGTGCGCTATTTGGGCCACAGTTAGCCGCTCGGGAATCTCTACCGACCCCGAAAAAATCAAGTGTGTTAGCCAATGGACTACCCCTACCTCTGCAGGGGATGTCCGCAGTTTTATTGGTTTTGCGTCGTATTACTGACGTTTTGTTGCTGGCTTCGCAACAATCGCCAAACCACTTCATGCCCACACGTCGAAAGGGGTGAAGTTCCATTGGGGGGACACAGAACAGGCCGCATTCGACTCTTTGCGAAACGCACTCGTGACGGCACCGCCCCTGGCTTACCCCGATTTTTCTGAACCATTTATATTAGACACCGACGCTAGCAACACGGGGATTGGCGGGGTGCTGTTCCAAAAGATTGATGCCGTAGAAAGGGTCGTTACCTATGGTAGCAGGGTTTTGTCTTCTGCTGAGCAACGTTACTGTGTAACCCGACGTGAGCTGCTGGCCATTGTATTTTCTATCCAACAATACAGGCTGTACCTGTACGGTCAGCATTTTACCTTGCAGTCTAATCATTCGGCGTTACAGTACGCTCTGCGTGTTGATCAACCATCCGGCCAGTTTTCTCGGGGGCTCGAAGTCCTCCAGGACTATGATTTCAATGTTACTTATCGCAAGGGTACACAACACACTAATGCCGATGCATTGTCTCGCCTCCCGCCGGTGCAGAAATGTGCGTGTTTCTTGGGTTCTGGCCGTTGTAAGCCACCACTGCCTGAGCCGATTGCGCCTCTCGCGACGATGTCTGCCGCGTTTCCCTCTGATTCAGCGCCAAAGTCGAACCATGCGGATCCAACGGCCAGCGACGACTTGCTGGTGCTAACGTTGACCGAATGGGGTCGGCACTAGATCAACGACGTATTGTTGCTGGCTCTGCGTCATCGCGCAAATAATACGGCTCCGCGTCACGGGAATTTCAATTAATTCATTATGTGGGCCGGCTTACTCATGCACTGGGATGCTGACTCATGTCATTACAAAATCGTTGTGCCCTCGGCATTGAGGTGTAAGGCCGTGTGGGCGGCACACGAGCGGTTGCTGCACCTGGCCAGGCATGCTGCACGACGTAACCGTTATTCTGCTGGGTTGCACCCAATGTGCACGACGGAAGCCACCGGCAAAACCAGCATGCCCACCCCTGCAGCCCATTTTGGTATCCCGTGTAAACGAGCTGGTGGCTCTCGATATTTTGGGCCCTTTTCCAACTACGCCGCATGGTAACAAGTACCTTCTGGTTGGGGTGGAGAATTTTACGCGGTGGCCTATGGCCTGGGCCCTCCCCAACCAGTCGACAGCAGCCGTCGTGGACGCCTTTGTTCAGGGCTACGTCCTGGACAATGGCGCTGTTGTATATGTCGGGTTTTGAAAAATTTATAAAAAGAATACAAATTAAATGAAGATTTGAGAAATGCGTAATTATCGGAAATTATGCAAATGTACGAAAGTATGCACATTAATTATGCTAATTAAGGATATTATCGTATTGCGTATGCACATGTATGCGATTATGCTAATGTGGGGAGTTATGGTACTTAGGCTTAGCTTCATTGCCCAGGGACAATGCAATTATTATTGCTGATTATATCTTAGTGTGTTTATGTCAGGTCTCCAAATTCATATCTCAACGTAGGATACAGTTATTATAAAAAAGATTGTTATGCATGAACTCAGGAAAGAAACACTCAAACACTTCTGTGTTAAGCAATTTTAATTCTAAACAAAAACATGACACTCTAATATGCAAACTCTCATGCTTGGAATCATCCACGGTACCATCGAGGAATTTTCCCTCATTGAGCAATACATTTAACCATCAATGATTGCGTTGTTTCACTTTGGCCACCGAACATATGATTAATTTCACCGCATGACACGAGCATAGACGACGATAGGTAGAGTCTTTAAAACATGCATGCAACGATATTCATATGAAAGGCAATAAAAGCAAATTATTATACCCCAAAGGCAAAAGTATACATCAATAGATTCATCGGCAAGATTATATATTTAACGAAATGTCTTGGAACAATGGTGTGCGACGGCGTGCGTGCCCTCTTATGGGAGATTCTTATCTTTGGCTAAGCTTTAATTAATTCGTGGACAAGGTTCTATGACAAAGAACCAGGTTTAACACGATATTCTCTCTCTGTGAGCGTGTAGATTCGTGACGAAGGTTTCAAAAGTTTAGTTTGTATCGATTAATCTATTGGTAATTTATGCGATTAAAAGTAAAATAAAATAAAACTAAATAAGAGAAAAATAAACGACTAATGCACTTAGAAACGACGTATTCTTATCACTCGATGGGCAGCAAATGCTTTTCACGATCAGTTGATATTGAATGCATTTTTATAATTGGTATTCTTAGGATTGGCTAGGGTTGGTTCCATTGTGTGGGTGTGTGGGATTGTTTCGTTGGTAAATTCTTGTATTAAGCAGACGCCGGGCGCGTCGTGGGTTGTGAGTGTGGGGGATGGGATACGAACGGCTTGGAGTTTCCTCTCGCACTTGGCGTGTCTGCAGTGAGCCGCCGGCTTTGTCTCTCCGCTGCTAGATGAGCGGCGTCGGCCCGATGCTGTCCTTGGAGAGGCTCGGTCGCGGCGCCCGGCGGCGCCCGGCGGCGCCCGTTCGCTCGTGCGCTGGCAAGCTGGCACCTGGGCACTGGGCGATGCGGCTGTGCGCGCTCTCCGGCTCCGGGTTCTCTGGCGATGAACGATGCTCTCGTTCGTTGCTTGATCGACGTTGGGCGCTTTCCGCTATTTCACGAGAATGATAGCTGTAATTTCGCCAGCTTCACTCGCACTGCAGCGGCTCGGTGTAGCGATACTTCTTCTGTTGGCGCTGACCTCTTGCTTGGTTTAGCATGTCGCTACTCAGCGAGCCTCTCCATACTTGATGAGTTGTGGAGTCTTCTTCTGCTGGCAGCTTCTTCTGTGTCGGTGGTGATGATGATTGCTGCATAGCCGTGTCTCTGATTATATTCTGAAAAATATATCCGCTTGGCACGCCTTCTTAAAAAGGGCCGGAACCATCCTTTGTGTTCGTAGTTCGCTTGTGGACACAGCTGCATGCGTGTCCGTGTGTGTGTATTGGATTTATTGGGATAATTAAGTTCATCAAGGGAAGCGGCTGTCCTTGATTGCCCGTTCAGCCTCTGCAATAATTAACCTGGAAGGGGGGGGGGGGGTTTCTCCGTCTTCCTCGCGGTGGGTATTACTTTTGTCTCACACAAGATTTCAAGTTTCCTGTTTGGAAGTTAAAATGAAACTCACTTTGCCTCTAACAATATTACTTGTAGTTTTGATTGTAAGTGACTCAAGGTATGTTATAGCCGGGTTCACAGTATTTCCATCTTGGTTAGGTATGACTGACTTATTGCCCCTTTACTTCTTCTAGATTACCCTTTGTCTTCTACTCGTTATTATTATTTGGTTTGTGTTTATTCAAGATTTGTGATTTAGCAATATTATTACCACGTATATTCGTAGGGTTTTACTAACCTTCGTTCCACTACCTGTATCCTGGATTTGTGCTGTTTGTTCTCGAGTTATTATTATTATCTGATATCCCAAGGCTAGGGAAATTCGTGTTGGCTTGGTCGCGTAGATAAAGATAAAAATAAATGACATTTGTATAAAAATTATGAATGGGAAATAATAGTAACTGATGTAGATTTCAGCCTGGTTTTTTTCTTGGAGTGAGTGTGAGGCGTACTGCGATAATGTTCACTTAATCTTTGTCGCTAAGTTTTGGATTTTCGTTATTAGAAGAAACATGAAAAAGTTAACCAAAACGAAACGCCTGTGTTCTCTTTCATCCGGGGGGGGCCCCCCCCGGCGTGTGTGTGTGTTTTTTTATGACTGACCCTTCCGTTGGTGGGAGGGAAGGGTGCCACCTTCGTCTCTCCTTTGGAAGTTTATTACCACCATCTGTTGGTGGGAAACAAAGGCGTTGGGAGGCTTTTTCTTTCTGTACCCGGGGAGGGGGGGTGTCCTTTCATTATCTTTTATGGTTCATCTCCGGCTTTCTGTTGCGAGCGTGTCAGGCAGCTGCTCGCGAGGGGGGGGGGGTTCCATTTGTTTGCACTCCAAGTGACCCCGCGATTGATTGTATGAAGAAAACTATTTGGCAGAATTATTCTTAAAATTAATTTTGGAGAAAGGGACCCATATCCAACAGCGCTCCAGAACGGCTGCTGACCGATCAGGGAAGACATTTTTCAGGTGCCCAGTTGAACGATGTGTGCCGCCTGTTGGGCACAAAGAAGGTACGCACTTCGCCCTACTATCCTCAAACCGACGGCATGGTATTGCGCCTGCATAGAACCCTCACCTCTATGCTATGCCATCAGGTTGACGAATCCCACCTCGACTGGGACTTGCAGGTTCCGGGGGTCCTCGCCGCATACCGCATGGTGCCACACACGGCGACGGGGTTTTCCCCGCTTTTTCTAATGTACGGCAGGGATGCCATTCCCCCTGCCGACGTTCGGTTGGATATAGCGCAGCCACCGCAGAAATCTAAGCTTACTGACCACCTGCGATTCAACCTCCGTAAGCTGGCTGTGGCGCGTGAGAATCGAAATCACAGATTGGGAAGAACCAATCAGAGAGTTCCACAAGGGAGCGTGGGATTGGATGTACGCTGAGAGCGCGAGTCAGTTTTCCCCACACGAAGACCGAAGCCCTGGCTGAAGATAGGACACTGGACCAAGCCTTCCAGCCCTTCTAAGGGCTGAGGCTCAGCATTACCAGTGGTCAGGGGAGAATAGGTCCTGGATAGGCAGGACCCTGGTCCCAGCCTTCCAGCCCTTATAAGGGCTGAGGCTCAGCGTGACCCGTGGTCGGGGACCCACCGAGCCAGCGGTGGGTCAGCTAGCCTCCCCTAGGTCCCAGCCGGGGGACGCTAGGTTAGTGAGTAAACTTGTGTGTAGTTCCCGCCAAGTCCGAAGGCTGTACCTCCTTAGGTTAATGGGTAAGGGGACCGTATACCCCTTTGTGTGTTAGGGACCGTGTCGAAGAAAGGACAATAAACAGTGTTTGCCTCAAGGAGTTTATTCGTCCGTAATTCAAAACACTACAGTAGTGATGGTTGTGATGATGGTAAGAATGGTGATAATGGTGGTGGTGATGTGGGTCGTGATGGTGCTGCTGATGGTGATGATCATAGTGGTGGTGGTGACGATAGTGGTGGTGATGGTGGTAGTGATGATGATGGTCGTGATGGTGGATGTAATACTGGTGATGATTATGGTGGTTTTTGTGGTATTGATGATGATTGTGATTATTGTGATTTTGGTGATTTTTGTGGTATTGATGTTGATGATTGTGATTATTGTGATGATGATAGTGGTAATCATGGTGGTGGTAATTATGTTCATAGTGGTGATGATTGTGGCAGGGTTGGTGGTGGTGATGATGGCTATGGTGATGATGATGGTAGTGATGATGATGCTGGTGGTGATGATAGTGATGATTATGATGATGGATATTATTATGATGGGTTTTTTGTGTTGATAGTGATGGTGGTGATGGTGGTTGATGGCGGTGATGGTGGTGGTCGTGGTGATGATGGGGATAATGATGTTGATGATGTTGGTGATGATGATGATGATAGTGATGATGATGATGGGTTGGTGTTGATGATAGTGATGATAATGGAGTGATGGTAATGATGAAGATGATCATGATGGTGGTAATGATGACGACAGTGGTGGTGTTGGTGGTGATGATGGTGATTGTGGTTTTAACAGTGATAGTGATGATTGTGATGACTATGTTGGTGATGGTGATTGTGATTGTTTGTTTTGGTGGTGCTGATAGTAATCATGATGGTGATGGTGGATGATGATGATGATGATGGTGGTCGTGATAATGCTGTTGGTGATAATGGCGATGATGGTGGTGGTGATGACTATGTAGATTATGATGGGGGCCTTGTTGATGGCGGTGATGATGGGGTGATGATGGTGATGATGGTGAATCACAGGGATGAGGAGGCGTGGTGATGCGAGCGCGCACTGCAGGTGAAGGAGCGGCCACACGGACTCTGGGGCTGCGCTGATTCCCCACTCAGATTTAATTAAAATCCCTCAAACTTCCGCACCGGCGATTTGTACTTAACAGGCAACACCCACACCAACCAACCTGAACCTCACCCTCCCCCCTCACCCTCCCCCTCCATGCTTACCTCACCCTTCCCTCAATTTCGCCTCACCCTCACCTTACCTCACCTTCCCCTCACTCTCACTTTACCCTTTCCTCCGTTCCTTGGGTTTCTATCTCTCCTCATCCTCATGATGCACGACTCAGATCCACGATCTTCAATCGATCATTACAACACCACACCCACATCCCAGGGTAGAGAGGCTGCAATAATCTCTGCTGAACCTCATGGATGACCTCCATGGAGTCGGCGCGGTAAAACACCAGGAGCCCCCCCTCCCAGTGCAGGTGAAGCCCGATTCTCCGGGGGGAAGGGGCCCCCCTCACCGACAGTGCAGTTCTCACTCCACCATGAACCACTGAGAAGTTGTCGTCACGTTTCTCTAAACACCAGGACGCATCGCTCCCTCCCAGCCACTGTGCAGCACGATCCCCTTTCCGTGGGATCGTCCCATACGCGACTCCAACCCGCCAATGCTGCGCGTCCCCCACGTCCACCTCCCAGTAGTGGTGGCCCGACGAGAAGCTCTCACAGCACAGGGCTTGTGCAAAGCCATCAAACCGGTGTGGGTGATCGGGGCGACCCTGGGAGGCACGGGTCCGTGTCATCGTCATGAGATCCGAGGAGATCTGGAGTTGGTTATGCGCTGAGTTTGTGTCCAGAGTCGGTGAGCGTCCGTCTGTAACAACACGGATGACAACATCACTACAGAACACCATCATCACCATCATCCACCATCACCGCCATCAACATTACTATCACCAACCATCATCTTCACCATCAACAATAACATGACATACATCACCAAGCATCCTCGCCATCAATATAATTGATGACAACAACATATACATCACCACCATCAACATTATGAACATCAGCAACATCACTATCGCCATCAGCAACATTACAACCATCATCATCATCACCACTATTCCCATCACCACTATCTCTAACATTTCATCACCAACTCAAAAAGCATCATTATAACCATCTGAACAACCATCAAAACCATCGTCACGACCAACACTATCACTCACCAAATCTATCACCATTCCCATCACTTACATTATCACCAACATCAGCATCATTAACAACAACAACCGCCATTCGCCACTAAGTGGCGGTGACGTCACCACGGCGCCTGTGCCAGGCTATGTGCACGTTGAGGCCACTTGAAGTGTAGAACGCCCACTGGCAGGAGGTCATGGGGCAGACCCAGGTGCCATGGGTCGACTGAGATGACTGGCCGATGCACCACTATCATTACCACCATCCTCATCACGACCACTATCACCATCATTATGACCATTACCAGAATCAGGAACTAATTTGAGGTTGAAACTGCCTAGCAGAGGCCCAGGACTGGATCAGATA
>JAAXLI020001655.1:0-12816 GCA_014621495.2 Entosphenus tridentatus
TAGTAGTGTAGTGTATAGTGTATTATACACTACAACATTTACAATCCGAGTACTGCGACGTATCGCCGGTAATTACAACAAGGAGCATCATCAGGCGACTCTGCGGTTTCCATTCCACAGAC
Source organism: Entosphenus tridentatus (assembly GCA_014621495.2). Classification (NCBI taxonomy): domain Eukaryota; kingdom Metazoa; phylum Chordata; class Hyperoartia; order Petromyzontiformes; family Petromyzontidae; genus Entosphenus; species Entosphenus tridentatus. Next base: position 123 of record JAAXLI020001655.1, read on the forward strand.
TCCACACACCTCGCATACCCCACATACCCCGCATACCGTCAACACCGGTGGCACAATGCAATCAGGAACTCGTCCGGTCTGTACAGATTGGCAGGGCTGTTGAGTCTGGGGAGTTCAGCACCGATCACGCTTGACAGGTTGTCACGGGGCATCTGCGGGGCTCAGTGTAGCCAGCAACAAGGTCGTTTGTTGTCGTTCCCCCGCACGGTTGGCTATGTACAGTGCGAAAGAAGTTCGATATAGACACTCAGCACGGTTGGCTGCGTATGGTGTGAAACAAGTTCAACATACGTACATAGATACAGCAAAGAGCAGGGCAATGCAAGGCATTGCTGTGCGCCGGCTATGATGCCTGCCACAAATGATAGCGCAACGAAGTGGCTGATCATCGTCACGTGGAAATGTCTAGCAGCCAAATACTCTAAGCGTGTGCTGTTGATTCTAAATGTGGAGGGAAAAACCGGAGGACCCGGAGTCAAATCCACGAGACCACGGGGAAAACACGCGAACTCCAAATATACAACAGGCGTCAGGGTTGGGATCGAAACCAAGACCTCCTGTATACCAGGCGAGGTAGTTAACATCTCACCACCGTGGTGCCTAAGCCTCGGCAAGGTAAGGTAAATTACCCTTTTTACCGGGTAAAAGGGTAAAGGTGTCGACATGCCAAGGGGTAAGGTAAAAGGTAGGGTAAAGGTAGGCTCGTTGTTTTTACCGTTTAACTTTTACCTTACCTTGCCGAGGCCTAGTGGTGCCCCTAATGTGACCGTCATCAGCGTAACGTTCTTACCCCGTGGCCCTACTGGATCATCAGTGAAATAGAGCTTCATAGCTCATCGGATTCCTCCAGTATCAATAAATACATTGATTCTGAGATTCTGATTTATCCGCAGTAACGGCGGTCGCTGACAGCGCGGACGTTGGGAATGGCTCGGAGTCCGGAGCTCAGCGCCAAGGAAGAACACCACGAGGTGAGTTCAATAGCAGGTCGTGGTCAACCCGAATTCATCACCACCACCATCGCCATCATGACCATAACCACGAGCAACACCACCATCACCATCATCGTTACCACCACCACAACATCTTCATCACCACTTTCATCATCATCACTAGTTAACTATTATCTGGGCAGTGACAATAGCTATGGACCGCCTGGGAAAGCTAATTTAGTGATCTAACAAAAGTAACGATCAACCAAGAACCATAGTAGTATTAAATAACCGTTTCATTTTTCATAAAAGTAATCCATTATTTAACTACAAAACGTGACATCTAACTAATGTAACCGGCCCACCCTATCCCTCTCCTCCCGTGACCTTTACGAGGGGACAAGCTGGTTAATAAGTAATATTTAAAAATAACTTTTTTTTTTTAAACACGCTTTTATGAAATGTACTAGTAATGGAAGAACTCCACGACTCCAGAAAGTGGCCCTGAAGCTTGCCATGACGTAAGGCACCGTGGTGATTTACAGCCAACGTCAGTTGACCGTGGACAATTAGAGCCAAGCCGAAACATAACACATAAAAAAGAATGTTTAAAAATATATTTTTTATGATAGAATATATTGTTGTCATCAGTATGACATAAGTATACCAAGTTTGCAGTCGATACCACATTAATAAGTGGGTTAAAATTGAGTTACAAGATTTGAGGATACGAAAACAGAGTTAAATGAAAGCGTGTAAAAACAACAATAGCAGATGACGAGTTCGTAGGAGATGAGTGTATACTCTGCGTTGTTCTGCATTCCTTCTGAGAATCGAATGACTCCACCACAAAGGCACAACCAGAGGGTTGTGTGACTGCAACTCTTTATTTCAAAGTGTTCCTCTGAGGCGCATTCGTGCATCTGTAATTATGACCAGATGCACACCAATCAACCCCAATTAGCACCACCTCACTGCTCAACCCCTGTACTGTCCACCAGAGGTCGCAAACGGGTTTTGATTCCTTACCCGTTCCCGGCCGTACCAGGGTCAAAAACGGGTACCCGTACCCGACCCGTACCCGGCCGGGTAGGGTACGGGTATCGGGTACCTGATTGCGACCTCTGGGATGAAGCCATGTTGCAGGCGCGGGTGGGTTGATTCTAGGAACTTGAATTGAGACCTCTGCTGTCCACCCGAATCTCAATAATGATAACGCCTGCTTGTCATACATAAAACACATTCAACGTATATTTGAAAGATTTAACATTTAACAAAAACTTCTTAACATTGAGCTCCACCAGCTGAATGTTAAAAAAAACTATATTCTAGAAACATGTAGAGTATTTTCTAAATACTGTATAATCCTGCACAAATAAAATAATACGTTGTTATAATCCAATTATATTCATATAGCATACATTTGGCAAATCATTTTAATTACCATAAATATATGAAGCAACTATTGTTTCTTATATGTGAATCAAAACAATCTCTACCAAAAATAGAATTATGCTCGCTCCATCAGCTCAATGTTAAAAAGCTACAGGATGGCCATTTTGTGTTTATTTTCCCAACAATATAAAGAAATAAAACACTAATTTTTTTGCAACTGTCAAATCACTTTCTCAATACCACATGTAACAAATGATATTGGACTTATCAAACTAAACAAGGAATTACCACTCGCGTATATAATGAATTAAAGTAAAACCACGAGGGTGTCGCCGCCATCTTGTTTTTCAACTTTGCCGCGTAAAAAACGGCGAAAGAAAAAAATAAAACTCTAAATAAATCAACTTATCATGTCTGTAATTATGACCAGATGCACACCAATCAACTCCAATTTACACCACCTCACTGCTCAACCCCTGTACTGACGGGATTGAGTGCAAGCGTTAATATTCTAGAACCACGACCGCATCACTTTATTTATTAAATTATTAATATCGTCTCTAATTATCAAACTCTTAACTGTGAATATATTTACTGTCATAAACTTAATCCCTATCTGTTAATGTTAAATGACAATAATACTAATTGTTAAATAGTTATATTTATCTATGTTTTAGCGGAGCTGTAAATCTGTGTTACCTGTACAGTGTGCACGTGAATCTAGATAGGTGCCCTGTACCCTGAATTGATTACTCTACTGGTGGGCGTGGCCAACTGTGCACTCACGTGACTCTATGGGTCCAATCCGTGGTCATTATTACTTTAATTCACAACTACACTTGTGGTTCATTACATTAAGCCCATACCGGCTACACTAACAATCTCTCTCATGAAGTCACTATTGTCACTAACTGTAACTCGTTTCGCCTGGCAATGAATGCCAGATTCACGAGTGCATTGCTCTCAGACTGGTCACCACAGTGAGTGCACAAACTCCCCTTCACATCAACGTTGGTGCAGAACCTCAATTCTCGCTCCAAGAAAGATGCAAATATCGGCCCGACTTCCATGCGACATTTACTCTCTGTAGCAGAATACAGTAGAACCTCTGGTCACGACCATAATTCGTTCCATAACTTTGGTCGCAACCCGATTTGGTCGTGACTCGAACCTAATTTCCCCATTGGATTGTATGTAAATACGATTAATCCGTTCCAAACTCCTACGAACTGTATATAAATATTGTTTTTTAAAGATTTTTAAGCACAACAATTGTTAATTATGCCATAGAATTCACAGTGTAATAGTAAACTAAATGTTAAAAATTGAATAACACTGAGAAAACCTTGAACAACAGAGAAAACTAACATTGCCGTGTCAAGGTTTAGAATCGTTCAACAAGATGATTGTTTCGTCTGCTACATCAGTCGGTCGATTCTGAGAGAGAGAGAATATTCATACGAGCAATTCATGTTGCTATTGAAAGTAAGTTAACAGTAATATTTGGGTACAGTATTGTTTTTGGAAGCATTCAGGGTAATATTGTATGAACGTTTACTTCACCGCATCATCGTATGAATGATGCGACAAGAGATTAACGGGTTCTTATGTTAGCGATTTACGTACTCAGCGCTTTGGCTCTCTAAATTACGGCTTGAATGAGGGGGGAGGGGTATGACTACACTCACAAAATTCATATCTTTCTAGGAATTTTATATAACTAAGGTTATATACATAACTGTTACGCTTTGTGTTGTTTGAAAACAAACAACAGGAAATTTGGCGCTTACAAAAAAAATGGCGCGGAAGGGGAACTCGGCCGCGGCCATGTTTGATCGCCACCCGAGTTTGTGTTCGTGACCAGATTCAAAAATGTTGTGAATTTTTTGGTCGGAACACGATTTGGTCGTGGTCAGAAGCGTTTGTGACCAGAGGTTCTACTGTATATGGGAACGTACTGCCCTCTGCTGCCTGAGTCGTGACATAGCCAACACGGTGGCGTGGAGCAGGGACGAGCGGTCAGGGGAGGCAGGGGAGGCAGAGCCTCACCTATCATACTCCAATGAAAATAGCTGTTACGAAAAGTAAAAAAAGAATAATGAAATAAATATAAAGATTTTTCCACTGATCTGTGTTATAAATGTCATTTCTGTACGATTCCAATCATAATGATTGTGGGCAAGTATGTTCTGCCACTGCCGACAGTTGGGTTTGAGATAATTTAATACTTCTTTGGTGTTCTTTTAGTCTTACGCTGATGTTACGTCCCGTCTGACCAAAATAGCATCTGCCACATAAAAAAATTAATCCGATATACACCTTCTATTGATAATTTAGGTAATTCGTCTTTAGTGCAAGATACTAGTTTTAGAATTTTGTGTACTGTACCAAATCTTACGATGTTTCGCTTTTGCAAAACACGGGCTAATTTGTCAGTTACTCCTGAGATGTATGGTATTTTTCATTGTTTTAACTATCTGATTGCACTGCATTCGTGATTTGGCATTCAGTGCTCTGTTAATTTGAGCATTATTGTAGCCATTCTGTCTTAGTGCTTCTTTAACATGTTTAATCTCTCTCACTAAACTTTCACCTTTATTTATAAATAACGCTGTTTCATTCAGACGCCGTCGCCTCGACAGACCTGGTTTCACCTGAGGACGGCTGCTTGCGTTGTGGCCGAAACGTCGTGAGAATTATTTTATTGTTTTATTTTTATTATTTTATTACTTCCCTTCTACGTGACTTTACCGAAAGAACCAAGAAGATGAAAACCTACGTGTTAAACTGATCTCATGACATGTTGACACGATAACGATAACAACATCTGAGTTCAACTCCTGGCTATGAATCTCATCAACACCGATGTCCAATTGCCATCAGAACGTGATATAGCTGCTCACCCCAAGCTTCAACCGTTGTGATATTTGCATTGTCTTTGTAATGTTCGCCTTTTAGCATTCGCTGGTCTGACACTGGTGAGACTAGGCCATGAAGAAGTCTGTCCTATGGTGTAGAACAATCAGTTTCAAAGACAATGCCACGTAAATTATCAGAGCCATGTTTGTTTGCATGTTCATCACAAGTACTGTGCATGGTCAATGCGACACTTAATTTCTTGAAAAAAAAAATTTATTCGGCGTTTGAACATCTTAACACGCCTCATGTTTATTGTCAGAAGGGGTAAAACCTATTCTCATTTTCCATACGAGATGTACTAATGTGGGCGCTGTGTGTTGTTGTTTCCCTAGAATTTATGGTCGTCACCCCAGAGAAATTGAACGCCGTAGCAAACAGCACGATTCTCCTGCCCTGCTACTACACATGTACAATCAGTGGCGTTAACCACACGCTGGCGGAGTGGTTGAGGATCATAGATGGACGTGAAGAAAGGGTGAGTCACAAATCTCTCTATCATAACGAGACATCTAAATGCGGGAAACCTTGCCCAACGCGGCTTTTTCGAATGCGTCTGTTTGTTGGAACACGGGGAGTGATCCATAATACAGGTTGTTTTGGGTTAGTTTGCGTTAATATATAAATGTGTCGTTAAACCCACCACCACCCAACACAGACAATAGTAAGGTTTTGTCACGTAAACAGAACATGCCAGTTCGTTATGAGTACAGCACACCGGTGTGTTGGAGAGCAAAGCCACAACATTTACAATCTGAGTATGACGTTTCGACAGTAATTGCGGGGCTTGTAGAATATCTAGCTACAGCCAGATATGTGTAGAAATCCTCCTGTTTCATTCCTTAAATAGAGGGGTAGATGTGATGGCATCACTTGTGAGAACTTCTTGAGCGATGAGGGGCGGGGTGATTCATGAATGCATATAAATGAGAATGGGTATCCACTGCCGGTTGGGTTGTTTATGTGGCAATCAACGTAATCTCTGCATCTTTTGAGGAACGCCAGTGAAGACAACAGCTTCATCCACTGAATTCGGAGTTTCTCCCAATAGAGGTTAGTCAGTTTAACACGCAGGCTTTCGCGACCAACATCATCGTGAGTGCCGTGGTATGGGATTAGTAATGGAGACCGGGGTTTTGTGTTGAGGCTATATTGAAGAACAAAGAGTGTACACACACAGCAAGAAGAAGACAACCTGATGATGCCACTATTTGGACACATCTGCAGGATGGAAAACAACAGGAAAATTCAAAGTGATGTCATTAAGAAAAATGGAAGGAACCAGAAAGAGAGGATGACCTAACAGAGAATGGCTTGATGATGACATAAGAAGAGATTGGTGCCAGAAAGACGTGACCACTACTTAAGCAGATTGGCATGACAAGACGGAGGGGAAGTGGAAATGAATGACGAAATGTGCAGTGGACACCTTACGGGCCATCTGCCCATAGATTGCGATGATGATGATGGCACACAATACATGGAGAGCGACTTAGCATCCGTTAGTACAATAACAAGGGCAGAAATTGTGCAGAATTAGTTATGGAAAAGTGGGAGGGAGTGATCATTTAGGACCCAGGAAGGCAATCCGAGTTTTCTCACGAGGTCTGTTACTTTTTAGAATGCGGTTTTGCCAAACCCGGCATTTCCCAGGAATGTTTGTCGAGGACTGCGTGCACTGAGCTAAGGGGTGCGGTGCCATAGTGTAATATTAGTGAAGACCTATTTCATTGCCAGAAAGGGTAAAACCTATTCTTATTTTGCATACTTTTGTAGGGGATTTATTTAGAGAAACGTTAAGGATTCAAGAAATAGAATGGGTTGTGATAATTAAGAGCAGGTGGCTGGATGGCTAAACATGCGGAGAGTAAATCACTGTCTAATTAAGGGAAGGGAGAGAGGAGACATGAAAGGGGAGGATCACGAACAGTTGGGGTGCTTGCCTGGCGCGAAGACGAGTTGGTGGCTCCACAGGGGCAGTACTCGTAGGAGAGATGTGAACCTCGCGAACATACGAAAACAAAGATCGTACCTTCATCTTCAAGAGCATCTCATCGGAGCTTCTTTACACTTTGATAACGGCAAAAAAGGTCCCGTAGATATAACAGCTCAAACCCGAGCTACACATGTGTAGTGTCAAAGATTCAGAGACAGAGTTTATAGGAGGCACCTTCTTTATTATCAACTTGCACGGTCTCGTCCACACACTCTCCACAGTAGCTCAGCCTAGCCTGTACACAACACTTGCCATCTAACACTGATGGCGCCGACCGAGATAGCCAACTACTATCCTTTGTAGTGGAGGAATTATCTATGACGGTGACGAGACGACAGCAACGACGAGACGAGTCCACTCTCAGAACCGGCAGCCCTGAGCTCCCGCTCTCGGCTCCTTTTATGCTACCAGCGTGGCCTGGCTCCGCCCTGACCGCGCCTCTCTTCTAGAACCCGCTAGCAGGTTCCAGGGGCCTCTCGATGGGGTCCCCCGTGACCCTTGCCTTAGTTCCTCCTTTCTGCTAACACACCGTGCATCCCTCACCAGCGTGTCTACTGTCTGTCCACCACAGTTGCCGCTGCTGTCCACCAGCCGGCGCTATTGCACTACACATGCTCTGATACTTGCATCGTCTTTGTCCTGTTTACCTTTCAGCGTTGTTCTCTGGTCTAAAACCGGTGGTAAGACAAGGCCATGAAGAAGGCTGTCTCTGGTGTAGGCCAATCAATTTCAAAAACTGCAAATATTTATCAGAGCACTAGCAGGAAGTACCCGGCTTTGGCCAAGGGGAAAAATATATTTCAAAACTTATCTTTTCTTTAAAAACATAATATATAATACACAAATACTAAACTATCATAAAAGCCATTTGTCCATCAACGAAACGATAAGAGCCTTTCAGAAGTCCTGAATCAAAAAGTTTGACCCCTCCCCCCACAAATTTTTTTAATTTATATTGTAGACATATATGCCTACACACCCTACATACAATAGTATTAGTCCTATCTAATGACTCTACAGCAGTATTTAGTGACTATAGTAGTATCTATTGATTCTATAGTTGTATCTATTGATTCTATAGTAGTATCTACTGACTCTATAGTAGCATTTACTGACTCTACGGTAGTATCTACTGACTCTACAGTAGTATCTACTGATTCCATAGAAGTAACTGCATAGATTGGGGTGGGCGGGGTAGATGAGGACATCACGCTGTTCAGGATTTTCCTCAGCCTGTGCTGCAGCAGTAACTGTGCAGTCTCTGGCTTGTCTTGATGCACGCTGCTCTGTAGTTTTCTCAGCTCGTGCCGCTGAGGTGCCTTCGTTATTGGTTTTATGTTGGGACAGCCGCTGCTACTCCATTGTTTGTTTTGCGCACCACAGCGCCGCTCGCTTTGTGTTTGTCTTGGAGCGGCTTGATATTTTTTCTTTTTGGCATTTTTTACACTAAGAACCTCCCTCCCATCGTCGTTCAGCAAGCTTGTTTGTATTTCTAGGGGCAACTGTGAGTCGCGTTCCGTGCATGCGCAGATGCATTCTTTGGAATGCACTTAAAGTTATCAATACCATCAGCGTACTTTGTTAAAAAGTGTGATTTTCTTAGTTTCGATTGGACCAAGGGCAAAAACTAATAGCAAGTTAGATTTGAAGTTTTCGTGACTGCAGGGATCCATACTCTTTGGCTCTTTCAGTAAAGTACGTGACTTTACCGAAAGAACCAAAGAGTACTAATAGCAAGTGTTTGTATTTGTGTACTTTGTTAAAGCATAAACAACATAGTTAGTCAGTTAAAAGCGTTACAAAGATAGGCGTACACAGACAGACGAAAAAGTAATTTTATAGGTGAGATGTTTTGTTTGCATGTTTTTCCACATATACGTGTGGATAATGCAGACTTGATTCCTTGCAAAAGGTATCTATTTGGTGTTTGAACATCTTAACACCTCCTGTTTTATTGCCAGAAAGGGTAAAACATCTTCTTATTTTTCATACTTTTGTAGTGTTGTAAATATTGACGAATAAACTTCTTTATGAGGCACACGTTGTTTATTGTCTTTCACTACAGGGTCCCTAGCATGAAGGGTATATCGGTCCCTTCACCCGATACCTAGGCGCTATGGCCTCCGAACTATATGGGACCTAACTCTGGTCACCCGCTCCCTATCGTCCTCTGGCTGGGACCTAGGGGATGCTAGCTGACCCTGATCTTCTAGTCTGTGGATCCTGACCACTGACTTCTCTGAGCTCCAGCCCTTAGAAGGGCTGTAGAGCTTGGGGTCCAGGGTCCGATTCTCCAGCCCGGTCTTCTGTCTTAGGCGTGTAGATAACTGAGCCAGAGCTCTGGCTTATATACCCGTTCGTGGCCGGCTCCGCCCAGGCCACGCCTTCCTTCTGGAACCTTCTGGGCCATTCTGGAAGGTGACATCATTCCCCCGGTTCCCCCCCACCCGGGGGGCCAGGGAATGTGTCCTAGGATCCGTTTACCAGGATCCACCGTTGGCCTCTCTGTGGCCCATGGCATTTGTCCTGGCGAGGTAACGCCTCTGCACCCTATTGACAGTAAGTGGAACTGCAGGACTGTTGAATGGTGATTGACAATCACTCCTACACTTTGATACTGGCAAAAAGGTCCCATAGATTTAACCTATTACTAAAATTAATAATTGTTTTTCCATTTTAATAGTACATAATGGTAATTTATCTTGATCATTAGAATATATACAAAAAAATACAAGTTAAATAAAAAAACATTACATCACTGGAACCATGTACTTGCAGTCATCGACTTACAAACATTCAACTTACGAATGTGTCACAGGAACTATTTATATTCGTAAGTCGAGGACTGCCCGATAGTGCGCTACAGCTACTGCTGTATCTGTATCTGCTCACGTTCATTCTAGGACTCTATAAATATGTAGCCAGTGGTGAAGGGTGGATGATCTAAACCCCCGTCTCAAAATACTCTCTCTTATGGGTTATATTAATATACATTTTGGTAGACAATGCAATTAGCATGCATGTGCTGCTGGACTGTTTGATATGTACAAAAGCTATGACGTCACATGGCATTGTGATGTCATAACGTCCATATGACCACAAATGTAAAGCTCGTATCCAGGTCTTGCGTATGTATGTACGTTGAACTTCTTTCGCATGATACCTAGCCAACCGTGTTAACTCTACATCTTACAACCTCCTGTATTTCGATTCCGGTAAAAGTCGTCCAACACGTGATAAAGACATTCTTATTCATTCTAGGTGCGAACTCCGGTTATCCTCAGAGGCCTTTTGCTGGCCATCGAACAAAGATCGTCACCGCATCGCGCGGTCTCACATGCGCTACTGCGGCCATCTGGAACGCTCTGCCTTCCGATATTAGGAAACCACTGGAGCTACACAATTTTAAATCATCATCTAGATTGAAAACTCGTTTCTTTAAAACTGCTGTTTGTGTTTAGTTTGTTGTCCTTCTCCCACACCTCCGATTAGCACGGTTGCCTATGTACTGTGCCAAAGAAGTAAACATACATACAACATACATACATCTTTGATCTGTGCATGCTCTCGCTTTTGTTGACCACAGATTTATCTATTCCCCAATGGAAATAGCAGCCGTGGGCCTTTAAAGGCGTCCTGGATGGGTGATTTGTCCAAGTGCGACGCCTCCATCACCGTCAGTGACATCCAGATCCACGACACTGGGCGATATCGCTGTGAGGTCACGGTGTTTCCACAAAACAAGCACGACATTGGGTATCTACAGCTGAATGTCAACAGTCCATCAGGTTTGTGTTATTTCCTTCAAATGTCTTTATTACCACTCATAATTCTATCATCTATCCTATAGACCTGATATAGAACTCAATATGTAAACTTTAAAACCATGGGCCCAGTGCCATGGTGAACTGAGTTCAACCCCTAGCTACGATCTCATCACCACCAATGTACATCAGAACCTTTGACTGCTCCTCACCAACATTGACGCAGTCTTAAAACAACGTCGCATAGGAGGTGACTCGGAGGTCAAAGTGCTGAGCTCGCGCCACTCAGAAGATTGGGTTCAAGCCCAGACATTGCCTTCGAGTTAACCGAGTCCTCAAGTCGAGTGAGTTGATGGACTAAGCTTCCCTTTCTGCAATTCTGCACTTAATTGACGAAATTAAATATCTGAGAATTAGAACGCATCTGGTTTATTGTCACACGATAAGTGCTGTTCCATGTGGAAGAGCAATCTTGGGAAAGTCCTGCTCCCAACTGCGTGGACCAGCAGAGGTCGCTTGAAGGAATCTCAGAGTTAGCTCTGTGATATCTGCTCTGCGGACTGTTCTCTAGCAAGACACGTTGCACTACTCTGTGAGAAATCCCAATTCATGTGTATATTAGTGGCGGGACACAGGGATAACATTTGGTAAATACAAATACAGAGGAAACCGTTACCCAAAGTGGCTTAATCTAACGCGAGTTTTGGCGCTAGACTATTGTGGCTGATGGGGTTTGTTTTCCACAACACAGGGGTGATATTTCGGTGATACGCAGTTTGACGCTGCTAACATTTTCGCATCTGCATCAAAAAAAGGTAGTCACGTGAGAGTGCTGCGTCCATTGGAGTGTGTAAATCGACTGTAAGAACGATGTATTTATCGTGTATGTCTGTGTGCGCATGTTGTGCGATAATGGAATGCACTAAAAACGCACAGCAGCTGCACAACGTAAATGTTCACACATTACAGCATGCATCTGGTTATTGAGAACGTTAGTCATACGGACGTCTAGATGGTGAATGATTCATGCTCAAGTGACAGTGTTAGTGGCGAGCGTAGGGTGTGAGTGCTGTGGTGCGGGAAGAATGGAGAAGGGGGTTTGTGTTGCATTGAAATTGACAAAGAGTGCACACACACACACGACACGAGATCCGTTAGTACACTAACGAGGGCGGGCATCTTTAGTATTAGTTAAACAAAGAGGGAGCGGGTGATCATTTGGAAGGCAGGAAGGCAACCCGAGTCTTCCCATGAGGTCTGTTTTTTGTCGAACAAAGTTGTGCCCAACATAGCATTCCAGGAATGTAACCCCCTGCGTTCGACGAGGTCTGCCTGTTCTGTACTTTGAAAACACATTCTTACTGACAAATGTTTAGCATTTATACATTTATATTACGTAGGAAAATATACATTAATGTGGGCGTTGTCTGTGGTTTCCCTAGAACTCGTGGTTGTGACCCCTCATAAAATGGACGCCATGGCAGGCAGTACATTTATCCTGCCATGCTCCTACACCTGCACAATCAGCGGCGTTACCACCGAGCTGGTGGAGTGGTTAAGGATCATCGACGGGCGAGAAGAGAGGGTGAGTTACTTCTCTGTCTGTTCTGTGCGACATTTGCCGATCAATTGCAGCAAGCACAAGCGTGAAATTGATCAGTCTTGTTAGTAAACCTGGTCACATGACCCTT
>JAAXLI020001656.1:6404-18076 GCA_014621495.2 Entosphenus tridentatus
TGCCATGACCAAGGAGCAACTCCGCAAGCGCCGTGATTGTCCACTACCCCCCCACCCTGAGCACACACACATACACGCAGCACTTGCACCCACGTAGTGTCCTGGCGGGGGATTGCCTGGCACATCGGGATTGAATCCGAAGGGCCCCTAGAGGGAAAGTCCCACGGTTTCCTGGTGCCAGGAGATTGTCCGACCCTCGCAGGACAGGTTACATTGCGATGTCCCTAAAATTGGTTTAAAATTGTATGGGCGCAGAAAAAAAGGGTCCCTGGGCCAACCGGAACCTCGATGCGGTGTTGGTAATTTGAGTGTGTGTGTGAGGCGCGCGTGTATTAAAAACATACACGGCCGCTGACGCTCGCGCGTCCGTGCAGCCGTGCCGGGGGAGGGGGGAGTTAAAACCACGCGTGAGCGTTAAATGAATCGCCTGTAGGTGCGCGCGCGTTCGCGCTGCCGCTTTAGAGTGCGTCTTAACGCGCTACCTGTATGTGCAAGCAAATGAGGGTTTAACCAGCCGGCAGGGGCGCGCGCGTGCTCGCAGCCGCCGTAGCATTAGCGTGTGTGGAATAACCCCATGCTGCGGTGAGCCAGCGATTTAGCGATGTCCCTCAGAGGGGGCGCTAACACGGGGGGGCCAATCACCTGGTCGGCGGGGGCCCGGCGGGGGCCGATCGATGCGGTGGAGGAGGGAGAGGAGGAGGGAGTGGAGGGGGCAAACGTTGCGCCCCACCTGCCCGGTGAGGGCGGTGGGGCGGACGTCGGCCCTCACATTACGATGCTTGTGAGTGCGTTTGTGTGGGGAGCGGTAGTGTAGTTGTTAGCGTGCTGTGCTACAAACCCGGCGGCCCGAGTTCGATTCCCGCTCACGACCAACACCAGTGACGATTATCTTAACCAGTCCTGGGCCTCCTCTTGGTCGACTGAACTTCAAATAAGTGCCTGGTGTGATGTGTAAACACCTCGACTAGAGAGACAAAGGCGGTTGGGCGTTGTGTTGGCCACCCACCCCCTCGTGTGCCGTGCCGCACCTTCACAAGTGCTACTCGCTAACAGCACTTGCCCCAACAGTCTGTTAAGGCTACACGGGGGATTTTCGTGTTTATGTATTTGGGACTGCGGAGCAGAATAGATTGGCTGGAGTAAAGGGAATTTGAAACTCCATGAGACTATAATTTTTTTTACTATTTTTTCATTTTACCAAGTAAGCCCCACTGAGCTATGTATCTCTTTTTCAGAAGCTACCTAGCCACAAATGATAGCCCAACAAAGTGGCTGATCACATGGAACTTTATAACAGACAAATGCTCTAAACGCGTGATGTTGATTCTAAATGTGGAGGGACAAACCAGAGGACCTGGAGACAAATCCACGTGACCACGGACTCCACGGAGAGAGAGACACGCAAACTCAAAATATACAGTAGGAGTCAGAGTTGTGACCGAACCCACAACTTCCTGTATACCGGGCGAGAGAGATACCATCTCGCCAACGTGGTGGTTTAGCTGGCAGCTGTGGTTCGGTACGAGACCCCGGGATCCCGAACAAACTGAAGTAAAATCGTAATTAACCAATTTATATTTGGAGACTCCGTCCGATCGCACACATAAACGCCGTGACCCACCGGGCGTGGATCATTCTGTTGTCATGTCGTCCAAGCGCAGCGAGGACGAATGAACAGAAGAGCTGAACAAGCGAATGCACTCCATGCTCGAGTATGGGCAGGATCATAAGTCTTATCCAAAGCTGCTCAAACTTCCTACACGACTTAAGTCCTCTCTTATCTTCATTATTATTTGTGACCTACCAATGTCTGCAGCCAGGATCAATCGATGACAATCCTATGACCTGCAGATATTTAACAGATGAGATGCGTTGCACCGTTAATTCGTCCTGTTTGATAATACTTCTCTTGTCCATATGCATCTGTGCAGATAGGTTTTTTTTGCGGTTAAGCCATAGTCCCCACATACCCGTCGTATCAATGTGGATAAGAGGAGCGGCGACCTACTACTCTGTAGAGTAACATTGGTATAAACGCTTGTTACAATATGAACAGCGCATTGAAAACGCATACTATTTTATGTACTGATTTTAAGCTTTCGTGACTGCAGGAATTCATACTCTTTGGTTCTTTCGGTAAAGTCACGTAGGTATAAAATAAAATAAATCACGACGTTTCTGGCGCAACACAAGCGTCCATCATTAGGTGGGAAAGCATGGTCTGCTGCTGAGGCAGACTGTTTTAAAGGGTTTGAAACGGGTGTAGCCCAAGGGTTATAAAGAAGTGGCAGGGGCTAGTAATGTTAATGTGATAAATTAGCATATAACTATAAGATAGGAAAGCGGCCTCCTCGACGAGGGCATGGAAGTGGTTAATGTGAGAGATTTGCATGATGTTAATGTGAGAAATTAGCATGTAACTGTAAGATAGGAGGAGAGTGGCCTCCTCGACGAGGGAGTGCAACCCAACGGGTGCAATCCAAAGGGTATGTGAGTATGAGAGTGCAATCCAAAGGCATGAGAGCATAAGATATCTAAGAGAGAGGCATAGAGAGCGAGACACAGAGTCGGAAATAACAGCTGACATAGGCAGGTAGGATGGAAACATCACAGTCAGTTAAGACTGGTTAATAACGTCCTTACAATGAATGCTCAGTTTGTACCCATCCTCTCGGTTGAAGTTGTGTCTGTGTTTATATATCTGGATGGCTTCATGAACAAATCTCTGAAGACAGCCGGTAGATTTGCAGAGTACCTCCATCTCGGAAAAATCAATTTCGTGTGAGCCCACAGCATTAAAACAATGATCGGCAACGGCCGAGGTATTGGTCCTACCGTGTTTCAGATCTGCCTTGTGTTCTCGAACGTGGTCCGAGACGTATCTTTTAGTTTCCCCAATGTAACTGCTGCCGTAACCACAACTCAGTTCGTAGACACCAAAGTGTGTTCACAAATCCACACTGAGAAACACAATGATTGACAGAGGGGTGTAAATTATTTTTCGATAGTATATTTAAATAGAGGTACTGCAGGTAAGTAGTTTTCAGTTTTAAAGGTATAGTTTAACAAGACAACACTTGCCACCCTCCTTCAAACCCATTGGTGAAAAAGAGCAAAGTTTTTATTTACATTATATCATATTTATGTGAGAGCCGGGGGCTTATGGGACCCGGGGTCCCACCATAAAGTTCATTTATCCCAAGCGCATCGCAAAACGCATATAAAATTCACAAGCAGAACCACCTTTTGTCGTTAGATAACAATTTCATGACAGCGCCATTAAATACAGTAAATAAATCGGGACAATTAGTTATATATAGTTTTATGACTGACAATACCCAGTAATGACCAGTCCATATTTATGACTAACACCCGATATATATGGCGACCTATTTAAAGGGGATTGGAATACGATACCGCACCCCTGTTCTAGGCTCACGCTCAGGATATGAAAAGCCTTTTTTTGTTACATCCGAGTCAACAAAATACATTATGGTTTCTGTCGCCGTTGGCTTCTCAGAGGCCAGCGCTAGCTCGCCAGGCGCGCATTGGGCTTACGGCCGACGTTGAATTCCTGCCCCCCCCCCTTTTCTATGCCGGCGTTCAAAACAAGGGGGGGGGGTGGCTGCAGCCCAGCAGGAGAGGGGTCTCGTTGCGTCCGTGATCGATGGCATCGACTGACGCATGTGACGGTAGCCGTGATGTCAGGGAAAACTGTTGCGTTGCGTGATTTAATTAGGCAGCCATGTGTGTGTGTGCGTGCACGGCCGCTGTGATGGCCCCGTGATCTCGGCTAAAGATGACTGTAGCCACTGGCGGTGGCGGCAAAGCATAATCAGGGGCGCTGTGGTACAATAAAAGCGTATTACAGCACAGCTACCTCTTTCAACGGGGGGGGGGGGGGGGGGGGGCTATGCAAGATCCGACTGTGGGCCCCCTAATTTTTCCCAACTCACTTTTAACTGAAATGCTACGAATGTTTTTAACCCATATACAATAATATGTAGGCTATAACTATATATATATTCTTTTAGTTGCACTGTGTATTGGGTTTAGAGTAAGACAGTCTCACAGTGACAGTATTACAAATATGTAAAGGAACAATACTCACAATGAAGTTATCGTGCGTCTTGCTTTCATGCCGGCCCCATCGCTCTTGAGTTACCTCAAAGGGGGTGGATCGCGCAACTTTTTGCTGCTCTATTGATACGATAGCCAGATCCGTTAGTCGGGCTTGGTCCAAGGTAGACCGCATGTTATATTTAATGAATACTTTGTTTCGTAATAAATTTTATTAACATTTTGTTACTTGTTTATCTGTTCATTCGGGGCCCCCTTGTGACCGACTGGGCCCCTATGCATTGCATAACGCTGCTACATACCCCCAACGATAGTTGCGCCCCTGCGTATAACGCATGGGTCGTGTGTGGGCTGGTGCAGTGAAAGTGATACATGTACACTCCCATTACATCGTTACACCGCCTCCTGGCTCTCAAGTTCCACCTCCTCGAAGACACCGGTGGTGAAACCCATCAACCGCATCAGAACATCAACAGGCCGATGCCGTGCATCTCCTCCATGAACGGAGCATTAAAGACACAAGCCACGGCACTGCAATTGTGGCCATGCAACCCAAATTATGGACCATATGGTAAATCCGTAGAGGACGTGGATAACTTATTTTGCACCGTACGTAGCCAACAGTGCTGCTAGACCTCCCAGATTCTATGGTTTTCCCAAGATTCATAAAAAAGGCACCCCACTACGGCCATCGTGTCCACGATCAACTCTACTACCTACAAACTAGCCCGTTTTCTATCAGATACTCTGCTTCCCTTCACTGGCAAGACCTTTTCAGCAGTACTTAATTCAACCCAATTGGTCTCTATGGTCAAGGACATGACACTATCTCCTGACGATATCCTCGTCAGTTTTTATGTGGTATCTCTGTTTACTAAAGTCCCAGTACCTGACACCCTAACAATAATTGAAGACTTGGTCCAACATGGATTGAATTTGGATGTACCTGCGCTGGTTAGGCATTGTCTCACCAACACTTATTTTACCTGGAATGGCACCTTCTACAAACAGAATGAGGGTACCCCTATGGGCTCCCCCTTGTCACCAGTGATAGCCAACATGTTCATGGCAAAGTTTGAATCAGACGCCATCGAGACGTCCACCCTGCGTCCTTCCCTGTGGAAGAGGTATGTGGATGACACTTTCGTCATTTGGCCACATGGCCTCCCAGCATTGAACCACTTCCTGGACCACATCAATTCCAGACACCCATCCATCTGATTCACCATGGAAGTGGAGAAAGATGGCAAACTACCATTCTTAGATATTCTGTTTGAGAGGAGACCTGATGGATCCGTGGGACATTGTCTATAGGAAAGCCACCCACACAGATTCCTACTTGAAACCTGATTCCCACCACCACCCGTCTCAAAATAATTATCTCATCAAAACACTATACCACAGAGCTCATGGCATTTCTGACCAACACCACCTGGCCAGTGAATTAAGACATGTACATCGGGCCCTCAGGATGAATGGATACTCTGAACGCACCATCCGCCAAGCTGTTTCTCCCACCATACAGAAACAGCCACTTGAAACTCCGATCAAAACTATCACGTTGCCATACATAGCAGGCGTGACCAAAAAGATCTCCACAATTCTAAACAAACATAAGATCCAAGTCCGATTCAGTACAGTACATAAAATCCGTGATCTAATTCCATCTGTGAAGGATGTCATCCCTGACTTGCAATACCCTGGAGTCTATAAACTGAGTTGCAGCTGTGGTGACTGTTACATTGGGGAAACGAAACGTCATGTCTCTGATCGTGTCCGCGAGCACAAGTCAGATTTGAAACACGGCAAAATTGAGTCTTCCGCTGTTGCCGATCATTGCTACAACGCGGTGGGCTCTCATGATATTGTTTTTTCCGAGACTAAGGTGCTCTGCAAACCCTCTGGCTACCATCAAAGGTTTATACACGAAGCCATTCAGATATACAAACACAGACATAATTTCAACCGTGATGATGGGTACAAACTTGGTAATCATTGAAAAGATGTTATTAACCATGTAAAAAAGATTTAACTACACATTTTTGGACCATCTTATCTGACAGGCACTATTTTATTTTACCGAGTGTTAACATCCCCAGCGTTTAACAGTACTCTCTTTATTGTCAGCCAACACCGGTATAAACATGGGCATTTTCGTTCTTTTCTATCATGTGCATCAACAGGTGCTTGTGCACAGGCATGTCCACGTACACGTGCACCCCGTGCTCTCTTTTAGCCCCGCCACCCCCCCTTCCAATACGTTATCATGTGCAACAGTGACTTGTACAAAAACACGTCCACGTCGACGCCTACGAGCACCTCGTGCCCTCTTTTAGCCCCACCCCCCCTCCCGATACGTTCCATTCATTGACTACCACATTCTGATAAGCTCCCCCCCCCTCTCCTCCCCCTTAACTTGTATTTAAGAGCTTGCATCTTGAATCCCTGCCTCACTTGATGCAGCAAATCTGGCTGTGACAGTCCCACCTGATGACGGAGGCTTGTGTTGCCTCTGAAACGTTGTGATTTTTATTATTTTATTTTTATTAATTTCATTTTTTACCTACGTGACTTTACCGAAAGAACTAAGAGTATGAATCCTTGCAGTCACGAAAGCTTCAAATCTAGAACAAAATATTACCGTTAACTTACTTTAAATAGAAACATGAATTGCTCATACGAATATTCTCTCTCTCTCTCTCAGAATCGACCGACTGATGTAGCAGACGAAAGAATCATCTTGTTGAACGATTCTAAACCTTGATGCGGCAATGTTAGTTTTCTCTGTTGTTCAAGGTTTTCTCAGTGTTATTCAATGTTTTTACATTTAGTTCCCTATTACGCTGTGAATTATATGCCATAATTAACTATTTTTGTGCTTAAAAATCTAAAAAAAACAATATTTATATACAGTTCATAGGAGTCTGGAACGGATTAATCGTATTTACATACAATCCAATGGGGAGATTAGGTTCGAATCACGACCAAATGGGGTTGCGACCAAAGTTATGGAACAAATTATGGTCGTGACCAGAGGTTCTACTGTACATAGATACTTCAGACCGTCTGTGAAAGCCAGCAGTGCCTTCCTTCGTGAGAATGAAGTGAATGTTCAATGTACTCAATAATTATGTAATTAAATGTAGTTGAGCTTGTTATAAAGAAAACCAACCTGTGATGCGCCATGAGGTTCGTGGCGAATTCCAGGAGGAGGAACTCACGCAGACTGGTGCCCGACCTGCAACACAACCGCTAATTCACAATTACACATGACCCACAGCACACAAAGACACAGATCCCCCGTATAGCCTTAATAGACTGTTGGGGCACGTGAAGTTAGCGAGCACCTATGAAGGCCAGCACGGCACACGAGGGGTAGGTAGCCAGCACCAGGCCCGACCGCCTTTGTCTCACCAGTGGTGATGTTTACACACTGCACCAGGTACTCATTTGAGGCTGACTCAACCTAGGGGAGGAGGCCCAGGACTGGTTCTTGGCTGTGAGTGAGAATCGAACTCGGGTATTCAGGTTTGTAGCGCAGCGCGCTAACCACTGTACGACCAAGCACACACTCACACACACTCGTGTAGTGACTGTGCTTGTCACTGTATGGTGCCGGGGCATACGAAGCCACGGCGGGTAATGTGTTGTTATTACGGGCAGCCCGGGTTACAGGCTGTAGTACCAGCCCTAGCGGGGCTTGGGTGAGCGCTGGTTAGCGTGGAGGCACCGCGAGCAGTGTGCGGTGCAGGCTCCTTGTGAGGGAGCGAGAGGGAGCGTCAGCCAGCCAGGGTTACCTTGGGGCATGATACGCTGGTTGACCTGCTGTCACGTGACCAGACAATATTGGAGGAGGGCCACCGATGGACAGGGGACATGGGGCGGTCACGTGGTCCAAAGGAGCTCTCGGGAACCTTCGAGAAAGAGCTCGAGAGACCTGGAAGGTGGGCGGGGCGAAGGGCGGAGCCAGCCCCAGCCCGGGGGCATATAACGAGGGCCCCATGAGGAGCTCGAGGTTCTTCGTGTGATGGTATTACGAAGATCCACGTCGGGGAGAAGAAGTCTCTAGCCACGCGGTCCGGGACCCCGTTTGTGGTCCGGACCGGGATAGCGAACCGTGTCTAGTTCTGCTGTAGCGTGGTTATATGGGCATTCGAGACCCGAGTGCAGATCGTGTTGTGTTGCGTGTTAATGTGTAATAAATAGTGCTGCTCCCAAGAAAACGTCTGCGACTCAGTTGGACTCACTATACTGGTATACAACGGCACCGATGTAGATACTTATATACAACTGCCACCTTGCACCAATAAGTGGCAGCAACATCACCACAGCTCTTGTATGTATGTTAAACTTCTTTCGCACCGTACGTAGCCAACCGTGCTAATGTATGTTGATATTATTTTTCGCATGTATGTTGAAAATATTTCGCACTGTACGTAGCGAACTGTGCTAATTCATGTTTGTTGAACTTTTTTTTCACCATTCGTAATGTATGTATGAAATGTTTAACTTCTTTCGCACCGTACGGAGCCCACTAATCAAGAGTGAAAATTTTATTGGAGTGTTCAAGGCTAGGAGCATTTTAAAGTTGTCATGTGAAGTATTGAAGGCTCTTTTCAGGCAGGTCATGGAACAGACCCAAGTGTTATGGGAGAGGCCGATTTTGACATGGCTGGTACCAATTTTTAGTGAGTCAACTCAGCTCGACATCCTCTCATATCTCATCAGTCCATCTCTTCACAAGCATGTGTTGTGCCCGTTTAGACCCCTCTATCCAGTCAAACATAAGCTGCTTGGGCATGCGGTGGGCTGGACATGCAGGCTACATTTCCCAGCGAATGCACATTGCCTGCCGGAGGAGCTCATTAATGGGACTGTGTATAGATTATTTTCAGAATCTGCGAGCGCCTCACATAATGTTCTAGTTAAACCCAGACTAGATCGTGGACAGACCAGCCTGAATGTTTACACCAATGGAACATCCTTTGCCAGTAGCAAAATATGATAATTGTTTTTTTTACCCTTTTATCTGGCAACAAAACTGACACTTTTTTATTACAAGGAGTCATGTTTGCATTGACCACAATACCTGTGGTGGGAATGCAAACAAAAAACACAACTCTGATAATGTATGCAGTCCTTGAAATTGATTGGTCCACAAAAGGTGTCAGTTTTGTTGCCAGATAAAAGGGTAAAAAAACAATGATCATATTTTGCTACTGGCAAGGGAGGTTCCAATGGTGTAAATGCTTTCCCTGAGCTCTCATACTCTGGTGCATTGTCTTTGAGTTGTGCGCCTTTTGGCGTCATCTGGTCCAACACCATGTGAGACTAGTCTCTAAGAAAAGCTGTCTCGGGTGTGGACCAATCAATTTCAAGGACATTGGATACATTATCAAAGTTGTGTTTTTGTTTGCATTCCGACCGCAGGTATTGTGGTCAATGCAAACATGACTCCTTGTAAAAACATGGTGTCAGTTTTGTTGCCAGATAAAAGGGTAAAAAAGCAATTATCAGCCTGAATGTTTCAAGCTTGTGCAGTTATTCCTTCAAAGGGCTCCACGTTTCGCAAGAATGGAGAAAAGGGGGCATATAAATGTGGCCGAGAAGGCCCGGTGTTTCATATGGACCGACAGGAGCAGGTAGCACCCACACAGCATTACGCAACTGATTCAATATAATGCTGCCTAAACTGATTCAGATTAGTAAGGGTTGTCACATAAACAAAATATGCCAACTCATTACCAATTCGTTACTGAACGAGTAACTAATTGGCTTGTTTTGTTTACATGACAAACCTTACTAACTGGCTGTGTCGGGTGGTGGTGGGTTTATTGACACATTTATGTTAACGCGATCTAACCCAAAAAAACCTTTATGGATAATATTGGTCGAGGAAGCCTTCAACTACTACGTGTTAAACTGATCCAGATTGAGACCTCTGGAGCTGGTCTTAAGCACACTGCTCATGTATGGGAACGCCTCCACTCTCTCCACAACTGCCCCAGTTAATCAAACAGGAGGAGTTGAGGTGGCGGAGGAATTGATGGGATAAAATACCCAGGTAGGCGCTCTGATTTGGTGGCTGATGATAAGGCCCCACCTCTTAGTGGCATACTCCAGGTCCAGCAGTAGATTTCTCCAACAAATTATCAGTGAACAGCAATTCCCATGCAACTATATTAGAAAGAAACAAGTTAATAATCATTCCTACATTAACATTAGCCGCCCCGCCCATCTCTAAACCTTTATAAACAGCCTGCCTCAGCAGCTTTCCCCCTCTTTTTTTCACCTGATGACGATTGCTTGTGTTGCGATTGAAACATCGTGATATTGATATTCTTTTTTTTCTTTTCTATCTACGTGGCTTTACCGAAAGACTCAAAGAATATGAATTCCCACACCATTAGCATACGCAACAAAGTTGACCAGTTAGGAGCCATCCCTTGACCCCACACATACACACATACAAAATACAAAGATCCCCCACATAGCATTTAACAGACTGTTGGAGCAAGTGCTCTTAGTGAGTAGTTGAAAAGCTATATGGCGGATCTTTGTCTTTTATACGCGTAGTATGAGACGCTGGCTCTTACTGGAGTTGCTGACAGTGATGCAGCAGGTCACTGAGATGTGCCACGAACCACCAGTTGTTAAGCGCCAAGCTGCAAAGAGATAATAAGAACATTTGGGTGAGTTGGCAATCCACAAAAGCCACCGCACTGAACGTGTCCCACAACAAGCACCCCCCCCCCCCTTTCAGTCTCAAAATGCAAAAACCACCGTCAGCACCACCGAGAGCACATGTGACAATATGCACAACACACGCCTCCTTCCCATCTCAGAACACATGCGTATTCTGTGACTTGTATTTCTATAATGACGCAAATGATTATTAACTTGTTAATTTCTAATATAGTTGCGTCGAATAGAACAGGTTGCCTGTGAGTGCATTCCCTGTGAGTGAGTTCCCTGTCAGTGAATGAGTTGCCTGTGAGTGAGTTCCCTGTGAGTTCCCTGTGAGTGAGTGAGTTCCCTGTGAGAGAGCGAGTTCCCTGTGAGTGAGCGAGTTTCCTGTGAGTGAGTTCCCTGTGAGTGAGCGAGTTCCCTGTGAGTGAGCGAGTTCCCTGTGAGTGAGCGAGTTCCCTGTGAGTGAGTTCCCTGTGAGTGAGCGAGTTCCCTGTGAGTGAGTTCCCTGTGAGTGAGCGAGTTCCCTGTGAGTGAGTGAGTTCCCTGTGAGTGAGTTCCCTGTGATTGAGTGAGTTCCCTGTGAGTGAGTTCCCTGTGAGTGAGTTCCCTGTGAGTGAATTAGTTCCCTGTGAGTGAGCGAGTTCCCTGTGAGTGAGTGAGTTCCCTGTGAGTGAGTTCCCTGTGAGTGAGTTCCCTGTGAGTGAGTTAGTTCCCTGTGAGTGAGCGAGTTCCCTGTGAGTGAGTGAGTTCCCTGTGAGTGAGTTCCCTGTGAGTGAGTGAGTTCCCTGTGAGTGAATGAGTTCTCTGTGAGTGAGTTCTCTGTGAGTGAGTTCCCTGTGAGTGAGTGAGTTCCCTGTGAATGAGTTCCCTGTGAGTGAGTGAGTTCCCTGTGAGTTAGTTCC
>JAAXLI020001657.1:0-22382 GCA_014621495.2 Entosphenus tridentatus
CTGTTGCACTGCAGGGATAGCCGTGACACTGTCGCGGATGGATGATGCAACCTCCCTGATGCTTCTTGTTTGATCTCATTGCGCGTGCCGTTCGAAATTTCGTTAACGCAGAATTCGATTTCGTTTTGTCAAATATTCGAAAAGGTTTAATAATGAAAAGTGTCCATAATTCTGTAAATGCGACATTTCGTAAACCAAACATTCCTCCCATTAGAATCGACGCCAGGACCAACTCGTCCGCCAGTAAGCACGACCACGACCAATACGACAGCAGTTCCTCCAAGTAAACACTGCACTCACAGCACCCACTTTGATATATGCCAGTGACTGAGAGAGTGCCCTTATATAGAAATGGATAGGCTGATGGCTTTATGTATGTGGAAAATATTTTATTTTCAGTATGCATACGTCTGTTGAGGTGCTAATGATGACACGGACGCAGATCTTCGTAAGGGCTGATGCCAAGGTTTATTAGGGGCTCCGCCTAGGAACTTATTAAGGGCTAGCATATTTCTCCGCAAGGGAAGGGTACTGGGGATCCTAACACCCCCCGGCTATCTGGGCTCTTCTCACTGCACCATCCGAGGGCTGAACCAACATCGGCCGGCCGAGTGAAGCAGCCACTCTCGCCTCGTGTTGGATCACCCTACCCTGGGTCCCGGCTTCCACCCTCTCACGTTCCCGGCTCTGACGAGGACCTCGCTTTCATCACGGGTCCCCGTTTAAGTACTCCAGGGGGACATGACGTCACCGTCCCACCCCTCGTGCATGACGTCACTTCTCTGACGTCACTGCACTGGAGGTTGAGCGTGATGTAACGTCATAACTACCCCTCAACATCACCCCCCCCCCCTCCGTGAAAAAAAACAGCCGACCTGGCTGAAACTATCACATGAGCGGAGTCTACCCGGTGGGAAGTTCCAACGACAAAGAACGCAAGCGACACATACATGTGGAGACAAGACCGACTGCTAACGAACACAACACTAGGGCAGCACGGAACATAATTCAGTCTGGAAGGAGTCACCACTCGGGGTAAGGTAAGTGGCGGCAAGGCTGGGAAGGAAGAAGACGGCTCCACAGGCCGTCAGCATATGGGTACGCCCCTTGAACGCGTGCCCGCCGCCGGCACACACCCTCGCGTGGCGTCGGCCACCGAAGCCGGCGATGCACTGGCCGATGGCAAGCCTACATGGACAGGGCGAGACGCCGCCGGCGGCACAACCAGCGGGAGCTCCGCAAGCGCCCCCAACGGTAGGCCACTGACTCCTGCTGCGTTGGCCTTCGAACCAGGCAGTGGTCCAGAGGGGGACAGGGCCGCCGCCGGAACATCCCCCGGAAGGCCCGGCACTGGTGGTGTCACTGGCGGTGGCTCTGTAGGCAAACACAAGGGCAGGGCACGATCCCCGCGGCCCGGTTCATTGGACGCATCAATCGCTGGCCGCTCTGGGAATGGGGATGAATCAGAGAGCCCAGGAGGCACCACCCACTTGAGCCGCAACGGGTGCACGATCCAGTGGCGACAGCCCCACCGAATATGAACACATTGAGGTCGGCGGATCTCCACAACCTCGACAGGGCCCTGCAATGGGCGATGTAATTTAGGGGACGTACCCACCGGCACTTGAGGGCAGTGCAGCCATGCCAACTGACCCTTTTCCCTCGACAGGCCAACAGCCTGGTGGAACAGGAACAGGTGAACCTTTCTTGGAAGGGCCTAGGTCGTGCATCGGGGGCTCGGGTTCCTCCCCTACATGAGGTAAAAAGAGGAGGACCCTGTCGAGGCATGAGGAGCCAACCTGTACGCGGCCAGCACCCCCAGGATGAACAGGTCCCAGTCCGATTGGGACGTGCTCACATGATGGCACAGTATGGACGTGAGCAAACGGTTCAACCGCTCTACCATCCCGCCGGACTGGGGGTGGTAGGGAGAGGTGTGGACCTTCTTCATCCCAAGGAGGTCACAGACCTCCTTGAGCAACCGGGACGAAAAATTCCGCCCCTGATCAGTCAGGAGCTGTTCTGGCGCCCCCTTGTCGAGAAGATATCCTTGAACGAACGCCTCGGTGATGGACGAGGCCGATTGGTCCACCAGAGACCACGCCATAGGCCAACGCGTGAGGTACTCTACCCCACCAAGAGGTACCTGTGGCCCCATTGGGATGCAGGGAATGGCCCCAAAATGTCCAGGGCCACAATCTCATTAACACGAGAAACCCAGATGGATCTCAGCAGGGCCTGATCCTGACCAACTGGGGCCTTCTTGCCCGCACAGTCGTGGCAACCTTTCAAAATAAGGGCCACATCATCCTCCACACCCGGCCAATAGTAGTCCCGTTTAAGGGTTAACAAGGTCTTGTGGTAGCCGAGGTGCAAAAGCTTCTCGTGAATGGCCCGAGTCAACTTACCTCGCAAGCCAATGGGCACAATCACACAATAGCACTCCAACTGGGCATCCCAACGCATGAGGAGGCCGTCATGCACAGCGAGCTCCAGGCCTTTGACCCAACACGGCGTCGCAGCCTCAGCAGAGATGAATCCTCCATCTGCAGCTTGGACCATACCTTCCGGGGGAGTCCCAGGCCGAAATCAACAGGCAACGCCACACCTGGATGGGCTGCTGCTTTGGCCGACGCAACCAACTGGGCCACGGTGTCCAATGGGGCCTTACAGTGGCTGGAACCCAGGGCACAAGTGCACCCGCCATTGGGGAGCAGCCTGGAAAGGCCATCCGCATTCCCATGCAAAGTCTCCTTCCTGTGGATGACATCGAAGGGGTACTCCTGGAGCACCTCGTGCCAGGGGGACAGCTGACGCGAGGGCTGGTCAATTCGCAGGGAATATTGCAGGGCTGCGTCGTCAGTCCAGACGGTGAACCGGCGACCATACAAATATGGCCTGTACAACTGTACAAAAAAACTATAGTCAGCAGCTCCCGCCTGGTCACACAGTGGGGGACAAAACACGGTTACCATAGGCAACAACCCACTTCACCCCATCGATGACTTGAGCCAGGACAGCCCCAAAATTTGTGTCACTGGCATCAGTGTCGAGGAGGAATGGCTGTGAAAAGTCTGGGTATCCCAAGGGCGTCGCGTCTGCTAAGGCCGCGCGAAGCGCCACAAAAGCGGCTTCCTCCTCTGTCCCCCAGTGAAACTTTTGACCTTTGGCAGAGAGTGCGTGCAGTGGTTTCGCAATGGTTGCAAAATCGCAGACGAACCGGAAATAGTACGATGCGAAGCCAATAAAGCTACGCACCTCATCGATAGATGTAGGAGCCAGCCAAGTCCGGACACAAGCAGTCTTTTCCAGATCCGTGGCAACACCTGACGCGCTCACAATGTGTCCCAAATACTTAACCGATGGTTGCAATAGATGGCATTTTTGTGGTTTGAATTTCAAGCCCGCGGCACACACTTTGGCGAACACTGCCTCAAGACGCTGCAAGTGCTCGTCGAACATGCGGCCG
This sequence comes from Entosphenus tridentatus, assembly GCA_014621495.2. Classification (NCBI taxonomy): domain Eukaryota; kingdom Metazoa; phylum Chordata; class Hyperoartia; order Petromyzontiformes; family Petromyzontidae; genus Entosphenus; species Entosphenus tridentatus. The sequence continues at coordinate 3,470 of JAAXLI020001657.1, forward strand.
AAAACAATCATGTCATCCAAATAGATTAAACAAGATTCCCACTGCAGCCCCGCCAAGACCATCTCCATGAGACGCAGGAAGGTGGCCGGGGCCGAATGAAGACCCATAGGAAGCCGGTTGAATTAGAACAATCCCTGGGGTGTGCGGAACGCTTTCTTGGGTCTAAAGGCCTCGTCTAGCGGCAACTGGCAAAAGCTCGAGAGAAAATTTAGGGTCGAAAAGAGCCATGCACCCGAGAGAGCGTCGAGGGAATCATCCATTCGAGGAAATGGATAAGCATCAGCCACCGATATCTGCTGTTTCTTGACTAGAACGATGGGGGCCACCCAAGGGCTAGTGGAAGGGGAGATAATGTCCGCCGCCAACATCTCATCAACTGCGGAGCAGACATGATCCATTTCCGCCGGGCTAAAGCGGTGTGAATTTAGCCGAATAGGGGCCGAGTCGCCCATATCAATGTGATGTTCCAGGAGAGTGGTACGACCCAGATCGAATTTACTTTGGCTGAAGACATCAGTAAACCTGACGTGGAACTGCTGGCGCTCCTCGGAGGACAATGAGGCGTTCTCGTTGAGCAACACATCAATCCATGATGCGTCGGCCCTCCTCGTGGGCAACACGCCCACCATAACCCCTCCCGGCGGCCCCGCGACGTTGGGAGGAGGGCCCTGGGTGGCGAGCGCCAACACAGCACCGACAGGGATGACGATCGGCACGGGCCCCCAATTCAGGACCTGCAAAAAAGGCTCCCGGCCGCAGACACGTCTGTGAAAGCACCCACCAACCAGTCGAATTTGGAAAAATAATTGGAGGGAGACAGGAGAATGCCTGTCTCCGGGGACTCCACTTTCAATAGCCCGTGCAGCCTGAGGGGAAGCAGGATCTGTGACCCAGGTGGGACCGTCACAGACTCCGTGGTCAAAGCCCGAACACTAGTGGCCAGAAGGGCCAACACAGAGGGAGATTTCAGGAAATGCAACCGACCCCCCGATGGCATCTCGACGCACCCTTGGTTGACCAGGATACGCATGGGCATCCTAGCCAAAAAATCGGTCCCCAAGAGGCATGGTACGGCCAAGGTCTTGGAGACCAAAATGGGCCCCCTCAATTAAATTTCACCGATCACTATCGATGCAACAACGTGGACCAAAATGCTGAGGCTGCTCCCGTTGGCTGCCACGCAAGCCCCGCGAACCGGCCGCAATGGCCCCATGCTGCGTGGTAGCAAATTAAAAACGGCCTCCGAGACCATGGTGGCGGACGCACCCGTGTCCACCAGGATCCGCACCACGACCCGCTGCACATGCCCCACAACGGCCGAGGACCCCGCAGCGGCGGCCACCATGCGATGCGCGAGGGCCCTCCACTGGCGAGTCTATCTGGGCCACCTTGATGATGGACCCTAACCACGCTAGATACATGAGGTGAAGGGAGCGGCCGTGCGATGGATGCGTCGCGACTTGCCTGTGGCCCCGAAGGTCCCGCCGTCGGCGAGCTGTTCGCAGGAGGAGAGGCCTTGACGAAGGCCCCGGGGGCGTTGTTGCAGCCCCGCTCGAAGTGGCCCTGCTGGCCACAATGGAAGCAGGTGACCTGCCCTGTGGCCTGTGGATGAGGAGGACCCGCCCGCCACCGCCTTTCTGGCCGGCGAGTAGTGCCACCCCTCCCACGGCGGTCGTAGGCCGCCACGGCCGCGAGGGCATCCTCTACCCGAGGCGCCGCCACCGCTGCAGACGCCGGAGCTCCCACGCATGTTGCCACCACGGGTGGCTGTCGCAGCGCAAGATGCACTTGAATATTTTGCACAATGGCCAACGATGTTATCTCGACTCCTCGGCAATGGACAGCACAATGCCCAGCTCTCCCACGAGGATCAACAGCCGCTCAAGGGCCAAGGAGTCCAGCGCCTTCCCCTCAAGGTCAGGGTATGTGGCCCGAGCCAGCGCCAGGAGGGAGCAGCGAAATGTGAGGGGCAACTCCCCCTCCTCCCGCCGGCGCATGGAAAACTTAAGGCACGTACTAGATGGCTGCTCGAACACCGCGGCCATCTGTTGGTAGGCCGACTGCAGCGACGCCTTATCCGCCGGTGAGATGGCCAAGAACGCCTGCAACGCTTTTGCATCAAGGCACGTTGGCAGTGCCCCCAGCGCCTCCTCCGTGAGCCAGTGCACCGACTGATAGACCGCATCAATCGGGCCTGAAAGTCCAGCCAGTCGCCCCCCTTCACGACGAATGGCGCGACAGGGGGCAACCGGCGCAGCGGCAGGTAGGCCGACCCTTCCCCCAGCCCGGACTTACCTGCACCTGCGGCCGCCGGTGATCCCACGGCCGCAGCCGCGGTGCCTGGTAGCTGAGCCCCAGCAGCTCCGGCGACCAGAGGGGACGTCGCCGCGCGGCTCACATCCGTGGCCGCGGCGAGCCCCGCCACCGCAGCTCGCGGCGGACTCGCGCTCACGTCGGCGGCGACGCGCGGAGCAGCGGCGCTCATTGACGCGGCCATGACAGGTGTCATGGCGGCGACTTCTGGCATCGCATTAGCAATGGCGCCTGGGCCCGGCGTCATGGAAAAAATGGCGTGTAATAGCGGCGTCGCGTTAAAAATGGCGCCCACTCCATTGACGAGTTGGCGCCAAGTTCGAACTTGGCAGGAGACGCAATGTCGTCCAACTCGCGACTTTTTTCAGAATCGTCGCCCGCCGTGTGTGTGTGCACCCCCACTTGGGCCACCGCGACGGCGAGCTGCGCCATGGTGAGCGGCTCCTCACTGACCATGGCCTAAATTTTTCATCTATGCTTTTGCACGAAGTGTGATACATTGGGTACTAAACAAATTAAGACGTCCCCATACCATTCTCAGATGGGATTGTAGAACACTTGAACAGAATGACATCATCCATGCTCTGTCAAGTGGTAAATGAGGCACAAACGGATTGGGACCTGCATGTTCCAGGGATTTTGGCGGCGTATTGGATGGCTCCACATGCCTCTCTAAGGGGTTGTCCCTTTGTTTCTTATGTACGTGCGGGAGGCTCAACTGGGTATAGCCTCCACTAAACGATGGGACGTACCCGTGCCGCTGCAGGTTACACTCAAGCAGGTGTTGGATGCACGTGCAGCGGTGAAGGAAAATGCCGCCAGGGCACAAGCCGCTAATGAGAAGAATGCAGAGCGTCGTACGCATGTGCTTCCTTGGCCAATCGGGGAAAAGGCATAGCTGTATTGCCCGCAGGTGCTGCTGTATACGTCGCCAAAATTGCACCAGCGAGACACACACAGACAAACAGAAGGACAACGAAGGCTTCGGCACAGTTTCGTTGTCCTTCTGTTTGTTTTGGTGTGTGTCTCGTTCTATGTGTCTTTGTGTGTGTCTCTCTCTCTCTGCATATGTGTCTGCCTATGCTGTTCCCGTGTCTGTGTTTTTTCATTCATTTTCACCTGATGATGGTTGCTTGCGTTGCATCCGAAACGTCGTATTCTATTATTATTTGATTAGATTTTCTACGTGACTTTACCGAAAGAGCCAAAGAGTAATGTATTATTTGATGATATGCTTCCAAGCAGCATTAAGTCTGTAGCAATCTGAACAGTTACATTTTTTTCTTTCAATTTCGATAGATTCTCTAATTAGTCTTGGCCAGTAGAAACTAGTTTTGCACAGAACTTCAACATTATTAAAATGTATTGAGTGTCCTTGTTGGCACGCGTGTTATGCTACTGGTGACAGTTGTATTTGGGAGTATTTAATATTTATTTGGTGTTCTTTTAGTCTCGTGCTGATCATTCGTCCTGTTTGCCCAACATAGCATTTGCCACAAGTGCAATCAATCCGGTACACACCTTCTGTTGATAGCTTCGGTAATACATATTTTGTATGAGATATTTTATTTCTGTATTTTATTTACCGTGCCAAATCTGACTCGGATGTTTTGGTTTTGCAAATATCTGGCTAGTTTATCAGTTACTCCCGCAATGTACTGTATTTTAATAGTCTGAACTACTTGGGAAGCTTCAATGCTCATGTTATTTGACTAGGTTTTGGCATTCAATGCCCTGTTTATTTGTGCATCATTGTAACCGTTCAATTGCAGCGCTTCTTTAACGTGTTTAATTTCACTTCTCAGTCTATCACCATCTGACACTTTCTTAGCCCGAGGAATGAGCGTCTTGATGAGAGCAGATTTCTGTGCAGGGTGATGGTGTGACTCTGCATTCAGATAGGCGTCAGTGTGTGTTTTTTTTCGGTAAACACTGTGTGTTATTTTACCATTTAGACCCCATCCGAGCAGAATATCCAGAACTGGTAGAATTCTGTCAGCTTCCCTTCCATGATGAACTGAATGGATGGGTTTTTTGAGTTGCGATGATTTATAAATTCGTTATGTGTATCTTTGCCGTGTGGCCAGACCACCAATGTGTCATTCGCATATTTAAACCAAGCAGAGGGGTTTAGTGTGCTTGAAGCTATTGCTTTTGTTTCAAAATTTTCCATGTACAAATTCGCTATCACAGGAGACAAAGGAGATCCCATTTCTGCTCCTTCCGGTTGTTTATAGAAGTCACCTTTCCACAAGAATTGGTGTTCTTTAGACAGTGTTCAGCTTGTCGTGGGATATCTTTGGCTAAACCTGTGTTCGTTACCAGTGTCGAGTAATATAATTGACTCGTTGACCGGAACCCTCGTGAACAGAGAAGTCACGTAAAAACTTACGAGAATATCATCAAGGTTAAGCTTAATATCTTTAATTTTATTTACGAGATGTTCAGAGTTTTAATGAATGAGGAGGTCCTACCGATGTATGGCTGTATTTGTTTCGTGACGTATTGTGCTTATTTGTATATGGCAGAGCCTATTGTACTCACTATGGGTCTTAATGGGACATCATGTTTGTGAATCTTTGGTAGCCCATAAAGTCTTGGTGGTTTGATGCCCTTGGTTTGATCAGCTATTGGTCTTCCTTGAGAATTGATGACTTGGCAATATTTGCCGTTGTTTTACGTTCTAAGGTTTTGGTTGGGTCTCATTTAATTTGAAGGTAGGTACCTTCATTGAGTAAATCTTTGATAGTATTATGATAATCCTAAGGGGCATCACAACAGTTCATCGGTCATTATCATCAACAAGAATTTGGATATCTTTATTTGCTCTCAATTCTCTTAAGGCGTTTGCTTCACTGAAGCTAATATTCGTTTTTGGCAATTTTACTGTTCTCAATCATTTTTTTAACCTTATGCCTAGTCATCTCAGCTTGATTATGTGGGAGATGTCTAACTGCTGATTCCACTTCAGCAATTATCTAATCGACAGGGATTGTACGTAGGGTAACAGCAAAGTTTATCTGTTGCCTCATGAAGCTAGTTTTAAGTACTGGCGAGACGTCGTACTCAGATTGTAAATGGTGTGGCTTGGCTCTCCAACACACTGGTGTGCTGTACTAGTAATGAATTGGCATGTTCTGTTCATGTGACAACCCTTACTAATTGGCTGTGTCGGGTGGTGGCGGGTTTAACAAGACATTGATATATTTATGCGATCTAACACAAAAAAACCTGTATTATGGATATTGGTCGCAAAAGCCTACGTGTTAAAATTACATCCGTCCCACGCCCTCAATGCCGCAGAAAACACCCTCGCCTGCTGTATTATAGGTTCACATCACAATTACTGCAATGCCCTCTACTCACTTGGGCATCCGCCAAGAGGATCAACAAATTACAAATACTACTAAACGATCTGCCGTGCGCTGCCCTCGGCATTGGGCGCGGTGGAACAGATTTTATTTAGCTTCGCTAAAAATAACCGCGCTCGCTCCCCATATCTGCACGACTCAAGCTTAACGTCGCGGCCCTCTGTCACCGTGCTCTTTGCGTGGCCTCCTGGCATACCGATCGTCGTTGCTCACTCTGCAGCAGCTCCCTCCATCTGTAATTCTACCCCCCTTCACATACGCAGCAGCATCCAGTCTCCTTCCACCTTCAAGAAGCACCTGTAAACACACCTTTTTTGGCGAGCTTCTTGAGCATTCTGGGGAACTCTAAGCAAAGCTCCGAGCTTCCTGAGTCGCACTCGAACTTTTAATGCACGGTCGTGCTCTTAATGAATGAATGTTGGGTGCGTCGGTTGACGAGTAATGTCCCATTGTCTTTATTTCATGAACCGAAGTTCCAACAACGCAGGCACCAACACCACTACCGACGCCACCACTTCCAAGTGAGAATTTGCAGCGGAGTGCGCGGTTCGTCAGGGATAACCTAAACGCCTCATCGGTTTGAGGCTTTGTGCTGTACTGGTTTCCAGTGTCAAGTCGCTATATTTATATTTCTACAACTTTTCATCACTACTGTATATTACAGTATTGTGGTGGGGCAGTGATCAGTCCATTGCACTATGAACATTGATCTGGTTATGCAGATCAATGACCCACCAATAACATTGAAGAGCACTGCCCATTTCTCAGTGGCAACATTATTGAGCTTTATTGCCTTTATACAATGCCAAATAAAGAAAAGCATGATTCTGTGAATTAAAAAAAACGTACAAATTTTCCGTGCTGTGTGTGTGCGTTGTTTTTTTTTACAGACGCGCGTCTCGGCTGCACCTTTGACGACGATGGGCTCCCACTGTGCGGCTGGACTCAGCCAGGTGATGACGCTGGAGACTGGATCAGGATCTCGGGAGCAACCCCCAACCCCAGCACCGGCCCACCTGGGGACCACACCACAGGCTGTAAGCAGCACTCACATTGTAAAATGCCTGCTTAGAAGATAAACATCAAATATAATCTGGTGGCTGGGTGGCTCAGAAGTGGGGGGGGGGGGTCAGACATTTGTGACGATGTGTGACGCTGTGTGACGGGGGGGTGTTTGAGAAATGTGATGTGATGTAAAAATGCGCAATTTTAAATAAATATAAACAACACCTTCTACTTAATTAAATTGAATTGTTATAACACTAATTTTCATTATAATTTTTTATTTATTTAAATGTATTAAGGTCACCTTTTATTTATAGTATAGATTATATTATACTGTTAAACATAAGAACCGGAAGTCAAACTACTTCACACTTTTATAGAGAGTAATACTTCGTCAGGAAGAAGAAATGCAAATAAAATTTTAATGCAGTCGATAGTTTCGAATAAGAATTTTAAAAACGTAAGTACTATTATTCCTGTCATATCAATCGACAGAATTTTAAATCACACACATTTATTAAATATACATTTTTAATATCACTATTAAATGTATTACTATTAATACTATTATTATGTTACAATAACATTGATAATAATATATAGAGAGAAAAGTTTTTGGGTACAAATATATCAAACAGCCATTTTTTAGCATGGAGGGATAATTACTAAATATACGTCATTCGGCAAGCGAACAATAGCCAACGCGTCCTCCATGATTAATTATTTCCCATTAAATTTTAGTTCTTTGTACCCAGAAAATGGCGTCATGCTTCTTTTCGCCATTGTCCTACTATGAACCATGAGTGACTGAATTTAACCATATAGGATTTTTGATTTAACTACGGAGTACCCTTATGGAATAAAAAATAACCGCTCACGATTCAGTATATCGTGTGCACGATTTAGTATTTTATGCGCAAAAAATTATAAATTGTGCGCAAAAACGAATCATTCGCACAAATAAAATTAATTTCGCATTCAATTGAAATTTAGTTTTTTTACATGTTTCTATAAAGGTGCTCCGTACTAGCTCATTCCATTTTTTTAAATACTTCGTATCAGTTTCAGTTTGAGTTAATTGAGTAATCATAGTAATCAAATAATCATAGAATAGCTAATCAAATAATTCATGAATTTAACGCTATCTATTTAAAATATTAAACATTTTCAGGCTGGTCATTACTTTCAACTAAAATCATAATTAAAATATACAACATTTATAAAATTTAATAATGGCTATCAACAACAAGGCAACTCCTATGACTAATTGGGCATGGGACGCAAGCATAGGATTGATCACCCTGTCGCTGGCCGCCTTTGGGGAGGGTGTATAGTGTGAAAGGCTGAAACACCCTAGGAACTAAAGGTACACTACTGATGATGCGCTTCCCAAATTTCACCAGGCTCACTGTTCATGAACTCTTGGAAGTGCTTGCACAAAGGATAGTAACATCTCATCCTGTGTTCATGGAATATGAATATCTGGATTTGTCCAGTGACTGCTGAGAAAGATCAGCTGACAACAGGGGAAAGTTCTTGTGGTGGCACGAGAGACGGCTGACAGGAGGGAATAGACCCCACTGGGACAGTCATGGGCTAGCTTCCCATTTCTGTAGTTTCTCATGCTTCGCAGTATGTTGGAAACACCCGCTTTAGCTACAGAAAGTCAACATAAGAAAATATCCCTAGAGTCTGCGAGAGCGGGGGCGGAAGATGACTCATCAGCTGACAACATGGTAATGACTGGACCGGAAACGACTACGAGTAATGAGAGCACAGCACAAGAAAACACCACAGCAACTGTCACAAGTTCCGCTGCAACAGCGGGCCATAAACAGATGCAGGTATGTATCTGTGGTTGGAGGAAAGTTACATCACACCATGGGTTGAGGATCCACCAGGGGAAGAAGGGGTGTTTGGGTAAAGAGAGACAGAGGCCTCGCATTGATTACTTTCTGCGAAAGTGATCAAATCAGTCAAATGAAGCACAGCAACTGGACGCAAACCATAGTTTGCAGTGCATCAGTACCACTGTCATGGAGGACGCAAACTCAAGCACCGAAGTAACAACTGAGGTGGAACCAACAACAGGAGTGGAACTCACCCAGCCTCCCAGACCTGCAGTCGAGAGGAGACTACCAGGGCACAGACCGTATGTGAAGTGGCCTGGCGCCAGTGACAAGAAGTTGTGGGAAACAGTGAATACTGACCTTACCTTGACCCTCGAGAAACGTCGAGGCACAGTGGAGAAGAAGTTGGAGAGGATGGGGGACATCATCTATGAGTACGGGGCAGAAAGCTTTGGAGTGCAAGAGGCAAAAGGCGGGAGAAAGGTTCCAACCCCACCAGTTTCCAGGAGGCAACAAGAAATCAAGCGCCTCATTCAAAAAAGGAGACAGCTTAAGAAACAGTGGAAAAAGGCCTCGGAAGGGGAAAAGGAGGGCATAGAGGCACTTCAGGCTGACATAAAAACCCGGTTGGCATCCCTCCGTAAAGCAGAGAACCTACAGAAACGCAGAAGGAAGAAAGAACAAACTAGAACTCGGTTCTATAAAGATCCCTTCAAGTTCCTTAAAAGTCTCTTCACGAAGAGAAAAAGTGTAGCTCTAAAAACAGGAGCACCTGAGAACAACAAACTTTGACTCAAAGCGACATGAACATCTGGCCATCCCATCAGATATCCCACCCATTGATCCCCCGGAACATCACATTGAGACCAGCCGTCCGACATGGAAAGAGGTGGAAAACACAGTTCGATGGGCAAGAACAGAATCAGCCCCGGGGCCAAATGGAGTCCCATACAAAGTGTGTAAGAACGCACTAGACGTCCTGAGGTTCCTCTGGAGGCTTATGAGAACAGCTTGGCAAAATAAGATAATACCCAAAGTGTGGCGTAGGGCAGATGGAATCCTGATCCCTAAGGAGAAGGATGCAGTGAACATCAGCCAATTCTGCCCAATCTCCCTACTGAATGTCGAGGGTAAAATCTTCTTTAGTGTCATTGCCCAGAGGATGGCCGAGTACCTGCAAAGGAATGCGTTTGTCGATACATCTGTACAGAAGGCAGGAATATCAGGGTTCTCTGGCTGCTTGGAACATTCCAGCATGATCTGGCACCAGATGCAAATGGCCAAGGTGTAGTTTTCCTCGACCTCGCCAACGCATTTGGCTCTGTGCCCCATGAACTTCTGTGGTCTGCCTTCAGGTTTTTCCACATATCGGACACCATCACAACCCTGGTGAAGTCGTACTTCCAGGATCTGCAGTTCTGCTTCACCGTCTCAGAGTTCACCACCTCATGGCAGTGCCTGAATGTAGGTATAATGGCGGGATGTACCATTTCTCCGTTGGCATTCACAATGGCAATGGAGGTTATCATCAGATCCTCAAAATGGGTTGCTGGTGGACAGTGAGTCGACTCTGGTTTCCGCCTCCCTCCATTCAGAGCCTACATGGACGACATTACAACATTGACCACCACTGTCCCATGCACCAGGAGACTGCTCAGAAAACTCGAGGAGAACATCAGCTGGGCCCGTATGAAGATTAAACCATCCAAGTCACGCAGCATCTCGATTGTGAAGGGAGTACTCTCTGACCTGAAATTCTTCATCGGAGATGGCCCAATCTCAACAGTGTCTGAGCAGCCGGTAAAAAGCCTTGGAAGGTGGTATGATGCAAGCCTGAAGGACAAAGACCAGGTGCAACAGTTGCGCAAAGACATCAGCAGTAGCCTACAGTCCATCGACAACACCCAGCTACCTGGAAAGTTAAAGGCCTGGTGTCTGCAGTTTGGTCTCCTACCCCGGGTGTTGTGGCCCCTAGCAGTGTATGACGTTCCAATCTCAACAGTGGAGAAGATGGAAAGAGGAGTCACAGGGTACTTAAAGAAGTGGCTCGGAGTTCCACGATGCCTTACCACCATAGGCCTCTATGCAGATGGTGTCCTCAAGCTGCGCCTCACCAGTCTAACAGAGGAATTCAAGTGTGCAAAAACCAGGCTCCAGATGACATTGAATAAATCTCGAGACCCAGTGGTAAGCAACAACGCGCCGACCTTGGCAACTGGGCGCAAATGGAGGCCAGGAAAAGCAGTCCAGGAGGCAACAGCAGCCCTCATACATGCTGACATTGTGGGTCATGTTCAGCAAGGGAGAGGAGGCCTTGGGCTATCTAGCCGCACTGCTTGGAGTAAAGCCACTGCACCAGAGCGGCGGAAGATGGTAGTGCAGGAAGTACGCCATCAGGAGGAGGCTGCAAGGTGGGCCAAGGCAGTCTCCCTTACCAAACAGGGACAGTGGACTCGATGTGACAGTGTGGAGAGGAGGAAGATCAGCTGGAAGGATCTGTGGGCCATGGAAGCGAGGCGGTTGAGCTTTTCCATCAGAGCAACATATGACGTCCTTCCAACACCAGTTAATCTTCACAAATGGTATGGTAAAGATCCGGACTGTGCCCTCTGTTCCATGCCAGCCAACCTCAGGCACATTCTCACAGAATGTAAAACAAGCCTCACCCAAAGACGCTACACTTGGCATCACAACCAAGTCCTTAAAAACCTTGCGTCTGCCCTGGAGGACAAGCGAGCTGCCACCAACTTCCTACCACCCCCAGCAGCATCACACCCCTTACGGACAACCTTTGTCCGCGAAGGGGCTAAACCACCGAAGAGCGGTTCTACACCATCAGAGCGAGACCAGCTGCGCTTGGCCTGCGACTGGAAAATGCTAGTTGACATTGCCCGGCAACTTGTGTTTTCTCCGGAGATCACAACCACTACCCTAAGATCTGACATGGTGCTCTGGACCCGTTCATTCAAGAAGTTATTCATCATTGAGCTCACAGTACCCTGGGAGGACTCAGTAGATTAGGCTTATGAGCGAAAACATCTGCGCTATGCCAATCTAGCTGCCGAAGCACGGCATCATGGCTGGAACACAGAAGTCCGACCAGTGGAGGTGGGCTGCAGAAGTTTTGTGGCAATATCTACAACCAGACTGCTTAGAGACCTGGGAATTAAGGGCCAGAGCCAGCGTTCGGCAATCAGAGCTGTATCAGAGGCGGCAGAAGGCAGCAGTCAGTGGCTCTGGATGAAGAGGAAAGACCCCAGCTGGGCCTCGAAGTGAGAGGGCCAGGAGGTATGCGGTCAACAATGTGTAGTGTTGTAAAGGACGGACTAATAACTTCTTTATGGCACACACAGTTTATTGTCTTAATTACACAGTCCCTAACACACAAGGGGTATACGGTCCCCTTACCCGTTAACCTGAGGAGGTACAGCCTCTGACCCTGCACAGCTCACACTCACACTTCGCTCCTATTCTAAGGAGCTAAAGCCTCCGGACTTGCTGGCTATCTAATCTAGCCTAGCGTCCTCTGGCTGGGACCTAGGGGAGGCACACTGACCCGCCGCTGGCCCGGCGGGTCCCCGACCTCTGGTCGCTCAAGACCTTCACCCTCACAAGGGCGGGAAGGCTGGGAGCCAGGGTCCTACCCAGGACCTATCTCCCCTGACCACTGGTTACACTGAGCCCCAGCCCTGACAAGGGCTGGAAGGCTTGGTCCAGGGTCCTAGCTGTCTTCGGCCGACTTGGGTCTTCGTGTCGCAGAACTGGCCAAGAGCTCTCAGCGCTCCGGCTTTTATACCTGTTCGTGGCCGGGTTGACCAATCCCCGGCCACCTCGTGGACCCCTCCGATTGGTCCTTCCCAATCTGACGTTGGGATCCTACCTCACCCCATTTGACCCTAACCGTTAGATTGAGCGGGAAAACCTTGTTTACTAACTGCTCTCTCACAGCTTGCGAACAGCGAGTAGTTATCACTGCTACAAATGCTTGACTCAGGGAGGAGGACGTCCCTGCCATGCATAGTCCCATGGGATATTGGCTATCAACAACAAGGCAACTCCTATGACTAATTGGGCATGGGACGCAAGCGTAGGATTGATCACCCTGTTGCTGGCCGCCTTTGGGGAGGGTGTATAGTGTGAAAGGCCGAAACACCCTAGGAACCAAAGGTACACTACTGACGATGCGCTCCCAAAATTTCACCAGGCTCACTGTTCATGAACTCTTGGAAGTGCTTGCACAAAGGATAGTAACATCTCATCCTGTGTTCTTGGAATCAAATTACACCAATACAATCTCAAAGAATATTTTTTGAAGCGAATTGACCACTATGATGGTTAAAAATTAAATGTACCAGTTTCTTTTTGACGCGTACGTGCTGGCATATCCTCCAAAGAGCAGAAAGGTTTGCCAAGAAGAACTGGTTCAAAAGTGGAATTAAATAAAAAATGATACAGATTTGCAAGTTAAAGTTGATAATTAGTTGCAAGAATTAAAGGCGATTTCCACCACAAGAAAAGGATCACTTCTTAAGTTTTGGGCTAAACAAACATCATCTGCCGATAAAAAAACCCCCAAAAATATGCCTTTCGATATACCTCAGAATTCTGCATCGCAGTCTGATGGACAAGTGACCGATGCTCAGGCTGATGATTCAGCACCTAGTGCTAGCAATTCAGCAACATCAATAATTGCTACAGCCCAGCTGTATTTGCAGTCACAGATTGACATTTTTAATTCTGATCTGGCCGGCTTGTACAAGCGCCAAACAAGTGGAATACTTACACAGCAACGGGATGTGGAACTGACAGAGAAGTAGAAAAAAACTGAATTGGAAAACCAGTTGAAGAAGAAAAAGGGTGAAAAAAAAGATCACAGAAAGCAAGAGATGAGAAGAAAAGAAAATTAAATGTTATTTTTGAAGATAATCCAGACTTACGCACATCTCTGAACGTCAGGGCTAAGCCTGGTAGGCCGAAAATTGAGGAAGATCAGCCTTCATTACTGGAAGCTATTGTGGATATTGCTATGCATGGATCGGCATCGCATGAAAGAAGGCAGAGCGATGTGTACAGGAGCATGACCATGACTGGGTTCTGGCCGCAGGACACAAGCTAATTCCTTCGGTCTATGCCGGAATCCAAATTCAGTCTAATGGTCTAGGAAACCGAGAAGCTGTTAGTTATTCGGGACCGACCTACATAGCATTCAGATCTGGAAAACACTCGTCATCAACAGCATTCAGCCATGGATTTGATTTCGAAAAATTGCTTACTCTCGAAGAGTTTGACGTCATTACAAGGAGTAGTATTGATCGATTGGTCAAACCAATTTTAGTGTTGACAGTTGATGGTTGCTCGGACGAGAACCCGAGATACCAAAAAGTGATGAAGGTTGCAGTCCACCACTTTCTTCAGCACGATTTCTATGCTTTATTCCTCGCTACCAACGCTCCAGGAAGTATTTAATAGGGTCGAGAGAAAAATGGCGCCACTAAGTAAGGAACTTACTGGATTGATATTACCACATGACCACTACAGTAGTCATTTGAACTAAAGAGGTATTACCATCGACGCTGATTTAGAGAAGAATAATTTTAAGTTTGTAGGAAACACTCTAGCCGAAATTTGGTCACAGTTGATGGTCGATAATTTTCCGACAGTGGCTGAATACATCGAGCCAACAGAGTCTGGGCTCCAGGAACAAAACCTCTTGTCCAGAGATCAGAAATGGTACGATGTCCACGTACGAACAAGCCAATACTTGACTCAGATTGTAAAATGCACCGACAACAAGTGTTGTTTGAAACCAAGAAGCTCATATTTTAGTGTGGCAACAGACAGATTTCTTCCTCCTCCTTTACCAGTTGTTCAAACCAGCGAAGGTCTTAAAATTCCAGAATGGACAACAGACGGAGCATCTCGTAAATTCCCATCTCTGTTTGTTGCACATAGTTTGAAAGTGGATGACATCCTTCCTCGCTCTTCAAATCCTTATTGGTCGACACCATACTGTATGACTTGTACTATCCGTCAATACAATCCGTGCATAGCGATAGGATTTGTAAGAAATGTCGCACATACTTCGTGTCATTAGGCATGCTGCGCAGCCACTCTGTAACACAAAAGCAGGAATCAATTATTATTCCGCCCAAACGCATCAGGCCACAGAGAGTCGCTGCACGTCGGCAACGTGAACTAATGGTTGTAATCGCGAAGAAAGAAAATGGAGAGAGTGTAGATTGGATAGACGAAGAAGAGCTTGATCTGAATGGAATATCCATTCCACAGGATGAAGAGATCCATGCTCTCCCTATTTATTTCATAAAGGAGCATTTTGCTTCTCCATGGGAGAATGGAGAAGCATAAATGTAGTCAAATTTTTTAATCATTGTTATTAAACATTTCGATTCTAATGATACTTCCAGGGCAATCTTTGGAGAACGTAATCAACCAGGCTATGCGCTGTGTGTTAGCCGACTCTGCGTTGCATTGCATTACATTTCCAAAAAATTGCTAGGTTTGTTTTCTCAAACTGCCTATTTCTCTCTCTAAAATTTACCAGGCTCTCATAGGCCCATTCGCTCTTTCTCTCCCCCGGCCGCTTCAGGTTAGATCTCCACACAACTACCAGACTTGCTGAGTCTTTCTCTCCCCCTGCCGCTGCGGGGTGTATTTCCACACAGCTCTCTCATTGACATGCTAATTTCTCTGCTCCAGCAGACCCACCTCTCTCTGCCCCCTCTCTCTATTTAAGGTCACGACACAGAGGCATTGGGTCTCTGTGTGTCTATGCTGTGTGTCTCTCTCTTTGTGTCTCTGTGTTGTCTCTCTCTGCTTGTGTCTGTCTGTGTATTTCCGTCTCTGTGTTTTGTCTCTCTCTCAAATTTAGTTCTACCCGATGACGACTGCTTGTGTTGCAATCGAAACGTCGTATTCTATTATTTAATTTATTTTCTTTCTACGTGACTTTACCGAAAGAACCAAAGAGAATATGTGATTGTTATAATTGTACTCTCCATTTTGCTTCGTTCTACTACAAAGTTTCAAGTATTTTTTTATAGTTCTAATTACTTTCAATATTTGTTAATTATAAGAGAAAAAAAATAAAAGTATGGATCATTGCAGTCACGAAAACTTCAGATCTAGATAATTGTCATGCAGAGCAAGTGGGAAATGCTGCCCTCCACTGTGTCTGGTCCGAAGGTTACTTGAAGGGATCTCTGAGGTAGCTCTTTGATCGTCGCTTTTGCTCGAACACAAAGGGTCACACTGCTCAGCAGTAGATATGAATGGACACGTTGTCTCGTGACGTGACGCCAGTAGTACAATCGAGATAACATTGGGGGAACGAACTTACGAAATAAAATGACAAAACCATATTGTTACGCGCACTCCGTGTTGAGTCTGCACCTCGGATGTTGACTGTTTTACAGAATTATCTGCAGCCTTTAACTTCTCCTGTTCAGCATACCGGACCTTTCCGTTGTACTGTAAATATATAAATTAAACAATTAGAGCCACTTTTTAGCGTACATACATAATTACGTCTGCATTGCATTTAAACAATGTGCCGCCCAGTGCGTTTTAATAAATCTCGTCTATCCAAGCGTGTTTCTTCGTTCCGTGTGTACCTTGCAGCTAAGCCTTGACTTTGATTCGTAGATAAGAACACCTGGATGTGTCCCGTTGTTGAACTCAATGTCTCTTGTTTCAACCAAGTTATTTCAAGTTAATTTCAATATCAAAGTTAAACCTTTTTACAGAATTTTTCAAAGTCTACTTTTATTCAGATCAAATGTTAGGAAACACTTGGGCCTTGCAGGCGTTCTCGTGGGCATGTTTAATATCGTGTTTGTTTTAAGTTATAACACGATATCATAAAATCCTACTAATTGTACATTTGCTTGGTCAGATTCGTGTCTTGACCAAAACAGCAAGAGAACATCGCCAGGAAATTTGCTTTATTGTCGCAAAAGGAAACATCTTGGCATTTCCACAACTACTCTCCTTCACTTTAAGTGGGATATTCTCCACTCTGTGTTACAAAATGTTTGCTTTATCACGTGGCAAATACTGTAAATATTCGGCTGAATGAAAATGTGCAGCACCCATACACTGGATAATAGACAATTGACCAAGGTACTCTAGGTTAGCGATATCACCCACACGCTGTTGTATAACCAGAGTGGTGCACACATTTCTGTGGTATTTGGGAATGAAAATGTCTTAATCTCATTACATGATACCAATAAGTAAAACTGCATTATAATTGGAAAATAAATTAATTAAAGGACACCCCTTCAGCCAATAACAATTAAGATAAACTAAACTCTTTCTTATTTTACCAGGTAAAGCCTACCGAGCTATATTTACACTGTACCTTGTGGTGAATTCATCCTGCTAGCCACAGCTGCTCTGAAAAATCAGGAGGGGGTACTGCGTAGCATGATAAATTAATCTAACTGTCCACACTTTTTTAGAGGGTTAAAATTTGCGAGTTTTCGTGAACGGAAGAAAAGTATTTTTTTGCTGTATTTTGACGAGCTTGAAGTTCTCCCCGACACTCCCCGACCATCGCGGATAGGAACCCCCATAATGGGCCTGGTTTTTTTGTCAATAAGGAAGTAGGGGGCTCCCACAGGGCATATCTGCACCAGGCCCCTAGGAACCTCTGGGCCGGCCCTGCTCGTGCTGCGGTGTAAATTTACGGCACGGGATGCCGGTTTGTTTCAGCCTCCTTCTACCTCTACCTGGACTCTGCGTCCGTGGGAGCTGGGGGAGGAGTGAGGCTCCTGAGCCCCAGCATCAACACCAACCAGAACGTGTGCCTGAGCTTCTGGTACCACATGTACGGCGATGAACTTATGACCCTGAACGTACACGTCCTGGAGGACGGCGGAGAGAGACGCGTGTGGCGCGCGGAGGGGCAGCAGAGCAGCGCCTGGCTGCAGGGAACCGTCACCATCCAGGCCAAGCCAGACACCCAGGTCAGTGGCCCCTAATACTCACCGCAACTTTCACCATCCAGGCCAGGCCACATACCCAGGTCAGTGGCCCCTAATAATCACCAGAACCGTCACCAACCAGGCTACACACCCAGGTCAGTGGCCCCTAATCTCTCCAGAAATGCACACTAAGGGCCTGATTCCTATAGCTATTTTTGTTCGTTATTCTTCCACTTTAAATAAATTACGGCCATTTTTCTTAAAAAATCTTACGTAAATGTTATTTTGATATTGCCTGTCTGCTAATTTCCAATCTTCCTTTGTTCTCAATGCATCTCGCAGTAGTTATATCTGTGCTTACCCTTTCAATACGTTTCTGCTATTTCAATTTATATTTACTTATTGTTTTCCAACAACCTTGGAGTTTTATATCTTTCTCAAAAGTTTTACCCGTGTATGTTCTGTTATAGATGACAATATTGATACGATTTTCCACTGTTACAAATTACAGTAATTTTCCTTTCAGCCTGGTCCTTCAATACCAGGATGAGATAATTATGCTTTGCCCACCATAACAAGTAAAAACTAGAACCATCCGTTATTCTTTCCATTTTACATCCATGCATGTATACAGTTATTCCTTTGTGAATCAACATTACCGTACATTTTTCTCGTGGTTAATTTATCTTAAAACTATTCACTGTAAAGTTACAGTAACTTGACCCCCCCCCCCCCCACAGTGCAAATTCACAGTTACGCAATTCATTTTTAGGGACATACTTCACACGTACGCTTTGTGTTTCACATTTACGTGCTCTGTAAAAAACAAAAAATGTTGAAATCACATGTTTCAAAATTCTTTTCATTTCAAAAAATTAAAAGCAAACAAAAAATATTTCTGATGGCATCAGCGCGTCATAGCAGCGCCCAGCGTCACGGGCTGGGCGTAGCCATCGTAGATCTACCGCCTGTGTTTGCTTCGCGCGTGCGTCTGTAAGCAGCCCACGGAAGTGTTCAAGGAGCTCTGAAGTTACTTATTATTAAGTAAGCCTTGTAAATAGTAATATTTTAAATAGTAAGTATTATAATGTGTTATTAAACTTCTTAATAAGTATGTTTTGTAATGTTAACATTATTATTAAGTTCTTTGGTTCTTTCGGTAAAGTGACGTAGATAGAAAAAATAGGAAAAAATGAAAAGAAAATATAGTGTTTTTTATCTTTTTATTTATTTATTATTATTTTTTCTATCTACGTGACTTTACCGAAAGAACCACGAAAGTTTTAAGTAAAAATTATTATCAAGTATTATTTTTATACATATTTTGTAAATCCAGGGCTAAAGTAATGAAATAATACTTATTTCGATTTAAAGTTTTCGTGACTGCAGGGATTCATCTTCTTGGTTCTTTCGGTAAAGTCACGTAGAA